>CDFF01070046.1:9241-21200 GCA_000826265.1 Acanthamoeba culbertsoni
ACGAAAAGGGGCCAAATGGGAGGGAGGGGGAGGGAGAGCGGGCGACGAGAGTACCATCGCTGCCCATGGCCTCGGAGTACTTGCCGCGGTTGAGCTTGGCCTTCTCCCTCTCCTCGGCGAGGCGGTCGTGGTCGTTCAGCAGCTCGATGATGGCCCTCGACCTCTCCCTCACTGCGCAGCGCCGGACGGTCAATCGACTTGGACGAAACTCTCGACATAGTCGCAGGCGGAGCGTAGCAACAGAACATGCATGGAGGGGGGAGGGGCTGGCGTGTGAAACGTCCGGAGCAAAGGGAGGCGCGTACCGCTCTGGCCGACGTCGTTGTCGTTCTCGTCGATGTGCTGGTAGGTGGTGAGGGTCTGGATGTTCGGGAGGTGGGCGCGCGCGTCCACGATGACCTGCTTGGAGCCGTTCTTGATGAGATAATCGAGCACCAGGAGAGCCTGTCCACACATCGCGCCATTGGGGGATCAGCGTCACTCGGGACAAGTGGGAGGAGAGTGCGTCGAATAGTAATAGTGATCACCACAAAAGAAGGAAAGTCGACGCAACCTTGTAGATATGTCGCCAGTTTTTGCCATGGTCGTTAAGCCGCTTCCATATCTTGGCCATGATGACGCCGAAGCTGTGGCTATTATGCAGGAGGGAGCGTTGGTGCGGTGCGGGAAGGGAGGAGGAAGGGGGGGGGGCAAGAGGAAAAGAAGGCTTACTAGTGGAAGCTGCAGCGAGCGAGCTCCTGTAGCTGCTGGCCAGTCGGCCCCCAGCTCTTGTTGGAGGTCGCTTCCCTTATTTTTATTTTGATCGCAGGAGTGCCCGTAACGGCATCTTTGCTGAGGATGTCATTTCAAATGTGGGTAAGAAAGTTGTCAACTAATTGGGAAGTTGCGGGGCTACCTCTTTTGTATTCCTTTTGAAAGCTTATCTTTGATGGCCGACATTTAATAAAACCTTGTGCCAAGATGTCGTCTAAGAATAAATGAATTATTGATTTCGGCAAGTGAGAAGAGTTGAACGTGGTTGTATACGAGTGTCCACGCGTTGTCAACCACAAAAAACGCTTCACTTCGTAGCTGTAGGCTTGTTTCCGTAATTCCGTGTTTTCTCTCCATTTCCTGCCTCTTTTAGAAAGGAAAAAAGAATGAAGAGAATGAGAATTAATTAGAGGGCACTTGGAAGAAGCGTTACAAAGAACGCACTCCAAGATGGAGGACTCGCGCCACGGTCCCTGGGAAGTGACAGAGGAGGAGGACAAACAAATGGAGAAGGAAGAAGAAACAACTCACACCTCACTATATGAACCGATGCAGACGAAGGCAAGAAGACGACCACATGACCACAATACCATAGGAAACCGAAGTAAACAGCCGGCAAACAAGAGAGAAGGTGTGAGTGGAAAGACTTTTCCTCCTCCAAGTGTAGAAAGAAGTAAGTCAGAAGGCGAGATGACCCATCATGGCTACCTCGTCGTAAAAGAAGGGGGTCTGCTTGTTCAGGCTAAAGATGAATCGCCACAGCCTGGCCCACTCTCACAAAATCGGCGTGCCGCTTTTGCAGGCAGCAAGTTGCCGACGATGTCAAATTTCGAGAAGTTGAAAAGATCCGCACTCAACTATTTCGACTTAAACACACAAACGCTTCTTGCCTCTCCTTCAACCATCTCTACGAGCTATGCCTCCTTCGCCGTAGACGACCACAGCCTACCAGAGGCAAATCTTTACGCGACACCGAGGGGGATTACCAGCTCTTCACTCTCATCCGATTCTGAAGATGACGAAGAGGCTTCAGACGCAACAGTGACGAAGGTGGCATTCCTGGACAATAATGGCCACAACGTCGACATTGTCTTCGAAGAGGGCGAACTGAGCGGCTATGCACACTCCACTCTGGACTGCGACAAGCAGGAGTCCTACGCCTCTTCGAGCGACTCCGACGGCGAGGTAAGCGAAGAGGACTACGCCTCACCAACCGAGGAGGAGGAAGACGAATGGGACACCGATGAGGAGGAAGAGATGGAGCGTGTGTTGAAGAGCATTGACAGAGGCGACCTCGGCCGCAGTTCCGACAGCATCTGGAACCAACGCTTTCAGGACCTCGTACGACTGAAGGACGACGAAAACAAGTACCAGCAACTGGCCTATCTCGCCCACGACTTCCAACACGCCGCTGAAGTCTACGGCCGTACTCGCTTTCCTCTCTACTTGCTTTTACTGTATCCCTTTTTGCCACCATCGTGGCCACCCGCCCTCGGTGCTGAACGTTCTATCGGCATGCCGTGCAGGGATCATCATCAGCGAGCGCTATCTTCCCATCGAGCAGAAGACGATCAAGCCCCTCGATATTGGTTACCCCTCCCTCCCCAAGCATTACCCCCCCCCCTCCTTGGGACTGTCCTTCCAACGCGCACATGTGATTGCAGGCGGCATCGCCGGCGGTGAGAAATTCATAGTGCAGGGCATCCTGTACGCAACCCCTCCCCTCTCCTTCATGTCTTACTCGTATCACAGCCTCCTCTTACCCTCCCCGCACCGCAGGTTCAAGTACGCAATCGACACCGAGCTGGCTCCAGGGACATGGATGTACGGCGGCGACTTTCCAGACGACTCTGCAGCCATGAAAGCCGCTGGCATGCCCCCCCCCCCAACTACTCAATCCTTCTACACCGGCCCGCGTCGCGGCGTTTGGGTTGCATCGCGTGAATGACCAATATCCCAAACAGGCCACGAGCTGCGATCGCTGGCCCGTATCGAAGACTCGGCACTGGCTCGCGCCGAGGGCCTGATGCTTCCTCTCGGTTTTTTTCTTCCCCTTCTCCTTCTCCTTAGGGGGAGGGCCGCGTCCTGCCCTTGAGGCCTTCTCACGGTACCCCCATCCGCCTATTGCAGAGACCGTGGTGGACTATCGAGGCTTCCGGTTGTTGGCCGTCTCGGTGCTGCCCGTGTCCCACAAGACCATATGCTACGGGTACGTATCCTCACGTACCCTTTAGGCCCACGCCTCGGGCCGATGGCGTCTCTACGTGCGCGTCGCCCATAACCCGCATGGCCATGTGTGCAGGTCCCATGACGGCGGTAGGACGGTGCACGCGACCTATCCGCTGTTCAACCGCAAGTTCAAAGGTGAGCACGCGACGCAGCGGCACCGAAACCGCGACCTGTTGCGTTCGAGTCTCTAAGCCCGCTTCGTGTTTAATTCTCTTCCCCCGTGACAGCCGTGTTTTCTCGGTTGAATCTCAAGGGACACCGCGTGCGCAACAAATTCCTCTACGGGCCCGGCGACATTGAGGGTGAACAACGCGCTACTCTCCTCTCCCTCTCCCCCTCCTCGCCCTCTCGCCGCTAACCGTTCGAGAGCGCGGCTCAGGCCACTGGGGGGCGGACGGCCAGTTGTATCTGCTGGACTTTAGCCGCGTGTATCCGCCGGAGGACGTCCTCCACGTCCGTCGGTACTTCCCGTCCGTGCCGAGCCGAGGTCTCTTCTACCGTTTGCTTCGGCCCGGTAAGCTCACGCCCGTGTCGATGATGATGATGATGATGATGATGATACCATCATACCCTTGGAGCCGCCTCGGCGAGAGACATCGACGTAGATTGACGCCATCCGATCCTTCTCCCACATCCAATCCAATCCAGAGCTTGTCGGATCGTACTCCGTGCCCCTGTGCAGCGACTCGTACAGCCGATGGATCGCGAGCGACAACAAGGCCGCGCAACACAATGCGGAGGTGTCTGACGCCACGCGCTGGCTGTTGGACAAGGTGGTCCCCGATCTCGCGCTCGAGCTCACCTTCCGCTGCATCAAGGTCAATCCGAACGAAGTGCGTGCCCTCCTGCTTTTCTTCCTCTCCCTCTCCCTCCCCCCCATGGACGACGCCCTCGCCTTGATTGTTATCAATGTGAGACCAACAGATCCAATCCTCCCTCCCTCCCCAATTATCACCCTAATATGCTTTGCGTAGTTCGATTTTGGGGAGCGGGGAATAAGCGTGGAGCTCCTGCACCAGCACGCCCATCACATCCTCCACCGCATGCACACCTGCGGCATCAACATGCGGTATCTATCGCTTTCGTATCCGTGCATTCTCTTGGTGTGTGTGTGTGTGGCGAGGTTTGTTGGTTGGTTGTTGGTGAGCCTGTCGTGGGTCGCCCTTATATGAACACCGTTGTCTCCAACGGGCGACGCAGGTACCTGGGGCTGCTCCGGAGCAAGTTCATCGAGACCGCGCAGAACTATCTGGTCGAGAACAATCCCGAAAACGCCGCCTCAAGCTCGGTGGGCACTGTCTACTCCAACATCATCTTCACGGAGGTAAGTGAGACACTCAATTATGAGCGATCGGTAAACACACACACACATTCGCACACACACACATTAGATGGCGGCACGTGTGGCCAAGAACATCGTGAGGGCGCTGCTCAGGGAGAAGATGAAGCAGCTGAAGGTGCCGTCGAGCGAGCCCTACCGCCAGCTGGTCCTCAACCTCTTCAACCTGTTCTCGGGCCAGCATCACTCGTCCACCAAGTTCTGGACGGCCACCCATCCGGCCCACCGCATCTTCAATCTCGGCACGCAGAGGAAGAAGGCATGCCATCCCTCCTCCCTTGAACCATTCCCTACACGAGTGGACTCACAGAGTTCTGCGTGCATGTGTGTGTGTGTTGTGATAATAGACCACTAAAGAGCCAGACGCCGCTAAGCCGACCACGGACGAAGAGGACCGAGGCCTGGAGTACTACATCTATCAGCAGAGCCTCCGCAAGAAGAGGAGCAAGGTTGCCAACAAGGCCGAGAAGCTCAGCTGCTTCCGCCGTATGACATAATCCCCTTCCTCGCTCCCTCTTATCTAGATGCGCTAAATTCGAATTTGGGCAGAGATGAACGACCGCACAACGCTTAAAGACGCTCAGCCGCTCATATCCGGAGACCTGAAGCGCATCGTGGAGGAGGCGGAGGGAGACAGCGATGCTGTTTCCGACGCCGAGGGCAGCGATGGGGAGGGACAGTCGCCGGTGGCCGATGAGGGCGGCAGCGGCATTTCTCGCCAGGTCTCCGCCAACTTCCTGGACCAGTTCCGCGACGAGGAACTCCTCAACGACCTCCTACCCATGAAGCTCGCCATTCGGTACTTCGATCCCGTCCTCCCCCCTCCCCAATGAGCGAGGCCTCGACCTGATCCGATGAGGAAGGGGGCTGATCACTCATACACGCTCAGGTCCAAGTTCGGTAAGTATGCGCTCACACAGGCGGAGTGGGATTGTCAGACGCGCGATATGCCGCTACTCTATCAGGGTATGCCGCGACTCCCTGTGCTGACATCATCATCATCATCATCATCATCATCATCATCATCATCATCATCATCATCATCATCATCATCCGCCCCACCCAAGAGCTAACGGCTGATTGCTCTGAAGGCCTGTTCTTCTACCGGCTGTGCGAGATGCTGAGCATAGTGATGTCGAACCAGCCGATGATCTTCCAGGAGCTCAACGCGCTGGCCTCCAAGACGAACTTCCGCCCCACCAAGTTTGAGTTCCTGGACCCGCATCTGCTCGGTACCCCTCTCATCCCATTGCTTTTTCCGGTGGTGGTTCGTGTCGCGGCGGGGGTTTGACATGCGTACACCTGGTGTGCAGACCTATCGGTGAAGGTGAAGCACATGCATCTGATCGCGTCTTGCGAGGGGATGGCGCTGTTCATGAAGTCGGCGCGGCTGATCGAGGAGAAGATCACGCTCACCGAGGAGGAGCGCAAGAAGTGCGGCCTGCTGCTGACATTCGCGCGCGAGAAGTTCGAGTTCGCGCTTAAGAGCATCACCGACTCGGTGCACACCCTCCTCCACCTGGCCAAGGTGGTCTACTTCCTCGCCAGCTACTCGGCCGGGACCCTCATGGACGGTGGCGGCGCCATGGGTTCGGCCCCGCTCGGCTACCGGCCCGGCGGGGCGCCCCTGGGCGAGTGCGACGACGGGGAGGACAAGGGCATGCAGTACAAGCGCATCATGCTGGACGCGGCGCTCAAGTACTACGATCAGGCTATCAACATCCTCAAGAAGCGCGACAGCATGGCCGCCCTGCTGGCCAAGAAGTCCAAGACGGGGAGCAAGGGCGACCTGTTGGACAACGTCAGCGGTAGCTTCCGCACGGTGGCGCAGGAGCGCAAGCTGGACGACAGCGAGCGCCGGGAGAAGAAGCAGATCGACGTGAACCAGGACCTGCTGTGCCAGGCGGCGCTGGAGATGCTGGCGGCGCTGTGCGAGCTCTCCGTGCACGCCTCGTCCAGCATGCCGTCCTCTTCCCTACCGGCGCCCGCCGGCAGCACAGTGCCGCGGGAGCGGAGGCGCATCTGGGGCTCGGCGTGGGACCTGCTGCAGGAGGTGCTGATGAAGTACCCGGCCAAGCTGAAGAAGGTGTTCGAGGAGCACGTCGCCAAGCTCATGCGCAACCACAATTCGGCCTTCCTGTCGCAGCGCAACGAGTGCAAGCTGCTGAATTACATCAAGGTGGGGCGCATCGGCGTCGTGATCGCGTCCGTGATGGAGCTGGAGAGCCTTCGGATCATCAAGGAGCGCCAGCTGCAGGGTTACTACTACGACAAGAGGGAGAAGGAGCGCGCTCTCCGCGAGCTGCGCGAGAAGGTAGAGCGCGAAGAGCGTGAGCGGAGTCGCGCTGAGGAGGAGAGGCGACTCGACGAGGAGCGCGTACGGCTCCGCATCGAGGAGCGGCGCGAGGAGCTCAAGAAGGCCGGCACACAGTTCCACCCCCTGCGCCAGTCCTACGATGAGCTCCACCGTCGGCGCAGTAGCGCCGAGGCCAGAGCAGCTTCGAATCAGCCGATCGTGACCTCCGTCAGCAGCGATCAGGTGGACCGGGACCGGAGCCGGTCCAACAAGCCGTTCGAGGCCGGCGGAGTGGCTGCGACGGACTCGAGTCACGCCGCCGCGGTGGTGGAAGACACTGAGGAGTGGGAGCGGAGCGAGACTGTCGAGGGGGCGGAGAAGCTCCGCAGTAGTGCGTCGCCGCCGGCGGGGAGAAGGGATACCGAGAAGCGCGAAACCGGGAAGGAGAAGGGTGAGGACAAGGCCTTGGACTCCAGGCGCAAGGGAATGTTCGCGGTCAAGAAGACTTGGCGGAAGAGCCTCAACGAGTATACCCATCTCAGCCTTGCCAGGAGCAGCGAAAAGGAGAAAGAGAAGGATGAGAAGGAGCAGGTCAAGAAGTCGGAAAAGAAGGAGAAGAAGGAGAAGAAGAAGAAGAAGGAAAAGAAGCAAAAGGAGAAGTCGCCCAAGTCGGAGGAGTCGCATCGAGAGACAGACGGGCTGAACGAAGACGAGCGCGGCGACGTCAAGCAAGCCGACGAGCCGGCCGACAGCAAGAAGCTGGAGAGCGAAAGCGAAAGCGAAAGCGGCGTGGCCAGAGGCGACAGCGGCGGGAGCGAAAGCGAGAGCGACCCCGCTCAGGCGGGGTCTGTCTCGGGCGGTTGGGAAGTGCGGACCAACCGAAAGAGTGGGCTGCTTAAGACCTTCCAGAAGCGGCGGACGGAGAGCAGCGAGCCCATCAAGAAGGGGGGCTCGCCCAACACCAAGCAACTGCGGCGCGTCCGCACGCCCAGCAGCAGCAGCAGCAGTAGCAGCGAGGACTCGCGCGGGTCCATCCCGACGTCGCTCTCCTTCGACGAGTCCGTGGGTGTCCCCGCCTCGTCCGGGTTGTTCCCGACGTCTCTGGGCAAGGGACGCAAGAGCGTCTCTGCCAAAAGGGACTTTGCCGCCGTCAGCTGCGACGCGTTGGGGGCAGTTGTCGACGAGGCGATAGGCTTGGCTAGAGACAGCGGGATCTCCTCCTCGACTTCGTCTCTGCCTTCGATAAAGGGCGCCGCCGGCAAGTCCGCGGCGCGGGCTACGGTGATGATACGGTCGGGCTCGTCCTCTGGCGGCGGCGGCGGCGCGACGTACCACACACCGAACACACTGGTGCCCAAGTCCGCGAGCAACGAGCGCTGCAGTTTCGCGTCGGCGTTCAGGGAGCGGGCGCGCTGGCGCTTCAAGGATAACGACGCGTTCCCGTTCATCTTCTCCACCTTCAGCTCGACGTTCTACGACACGCAGACGCCGCCCACGGGGACGGGCAGCGCGCTCTCAGGCGAGCCGCTGTCGAACGTGGCGCAGCAGAAGGAGCGAGACCGTGAGGAGTGGGAGCGGCGAAAGACGCGCAAGAAGTCGTGGCGTGCCGCAGAGAAGTACCTGGGCGAGGACATCTTCCTCTCCTGGGGCGGCCGCTATCTTTCGGCCAAGCACGACGGCACCACCTATCTATCCCCTTGTACTCGTCCTTCCCCCCCCCCCATTTGGCCTCATTTGTCCTCTCTCATCGCGTCGCTGCCTCAGGCATTTCTAGGGACGCCGCCTGGCGAGTGGACATCTGCCAGTCCAAGCCGCACGGTGCCCCCTCCTCTCCTCTCCGAGATCTCTCTTCCCTGTTTCGAGGCGTGTGTCGAAATTGCTGACGAGTCGAGCCGCAGCGCCGGAGGGCGAGGACGTGTTCTTTGTGTCGCTCAAGAGCGTACACGGCAAATACCTCAGCCTCGTCGATCCCGCCAAGGTCGTATCCCTTCCTACCCTTCCCGCGAGGTTACTCTCCCCTGGCGTCCGTGTCTGACATCTGTGCGTGTGGCATGGCTGAAGGGCACCGTGGTGGCTCGTTCTCCGCGAATCACGGACTCGACGCGATGGGAGTGGACCGCTGTGCCCGTGCCCGATGCCGATGGCATGACGCTGCGCGCCCCGATCAGCGAAAAACTGTACGCAGGGGTCTTTCCAGGATAAGGCCCCGACTAGCGTGTGACCGCTGATCTCCTCCCCTTGCGGCAGGCTCTCTCCGCCCAGCAAACGCAACAATTTTGTGACGGCCACGAAGGACTCGCTGGCCATCAGTAAGGTATCATCTTCCCTCTCTCGCTCGCTTAGCCAATATCAGTGCCTAACCTCGGATTCAATTCGGCTTTTCTCGACCCAAAAGGGGGAATACTGGTCAGTGCGTCTGGCCAATGCGAACAGAATTTATCTCCGCGCGGCTGCGGTAGGAAAGTATCTCCGGTCTCGTGTGCCGCCAATCACCGACAACTCTGGTGCGTTGCCCTGGATTGTCGATAAACAGTACTTATGGCCAGCAAGTTACTGATACTCTTCTGCTCGGCTCTGCTCTTGCGTGCGTGGGTATTGGCTGATTGAATAGCGCCGGAGACGAGAAGGAGCAAAACGACGACGTCGGCCTTCGTGCCTTCATACATTTACGATTGCTGGTGGGCTGAAATGCACCCGACCGATCCGCAAAAGGTCGCGCTGCGTTCACACGAAGGCTACTTCCTCGCCCCTCAGTGGAGCGCGGCCACCAAAAATGCACCCCTGCAGAACGTTGAGGTGGAGGCCATGTCCAGCGAACCGTACTACTTCACCGTAGCCCATTACGACCACTTCAACAAGGAAGACGACCGAAGGCAGGCACGCGACCTTCGATCACGCACTGAGGGCCCGCTCAAAGAGGAGGACGAAATCGAGCGTGAGATCGATACCGAGCTGACGGTCGTTCTCTATGCCGAGCGCGACAAGGGCCCTGGCGGCTTTCTCTCGGCCAACGGGCACGGGCAGGTGTACGTCACCTCTCTCCCCATCTCCGGGCCACTGTCCGCGACCTCCTCGCCCTCGGCCGGCGCGACCTCTACGGCCCCTGTGTCATCGCCTCCAGGAACGCCGGTTCAACCGCGTGTCCCTATGGCAGCAACCTCGGGCTCCGGCTTCCCGCCCGTGTCTCCGTTACAGGGGGTCAATTGGGATGGCTCGAGTGAGCAGGACCACGCGGTGTGGGTGATGCGCTGGTACAGCCCCAAGTGGCCTGCAATACTGGCGCACCTTCACGCCGAGCTGAACGATGTGGCGAATGGGACATCTGGCTGGTATTCGTCCTTTTCAACGACCCATGCTTCAGTGTCAACGGCTTCGTTAGCTGCTTCATCGCACTCTGCCGCTCTCCAGGCCACCCCTTCGCTTCTTGATGGACCGGAACCAGAGCACTCGCCACTCCTTGCCGTTCAGCTACAGGCAGTTTTGCAGAGGATGGTTGACCGTGCTCGCTTCCATGTACATGTTTGAGCTGAAGATTATTGTACAATAAGAAGAGAGCTCGCGCTCCCGTACGTGTTAGAGGGTGGGTGCGGATAGGCCCGTGGAACGTTCAGAATAAACAAACCTATTTTTTGTAGCTCTGAGAAAAATGTTTTCATTTGCAGTTTCTTCAGTCTCTATTTTCCGGACGCTATGGAAGCACCAGGTATGGCGCACCACTTGATTGCTTGCGCTTTCATTGTACCACTTAGAGTTATTAGTATTGCATTATTTCGCTGCTCGAGGCAGGGGTCAAGCACTGTTGTACTTGCTCGAGGACGCAGGGCAGCCTTACACTCTGGAGAAGGTAGGTCTTGTTCTGGGTGAGGAAGCAGAAGAGAATGCGCAGAAGTGGAGTGTTCGTAAGTTGGACAGGGACCTATCAGGTACCATGTTACTCATTAGCTCTTTCTGCGTGAAGCGCCTCAACCCTGCCACAGGTCCCTTTGGGCAGCTTCCTTCCCTGCGTTGGGGTGAATTAAACCTTTCCCAAACGGAGCCGATTGGCCGCTATCTTGGAAGAAAGCTTGGCTATTATCCCAGCACAGAGAGCATCGAGAAAGAGGCTTTGTGTGATATGTATCTCTCTGTCGCCTATCAAGATCTCATATCTGGATTCTTAATGCTGCTATGGGCTCCATGGCGGTTTGCCGGTTGCGATACCACAACATGCGCAAGAGTAGGACTCCCCCCCTAGGGAATTGCTTTGGCTCACTATTTCCTTTGCCACAGCGCTTCAAGGCCAACACCGATCATCTGCTGCATAGATTCACTGACGAACTTGCGGATCAACAATACTTACTGGGAGAGAAGCCAACGGTGGCAGACTTCTTCCTCTATGAGGCTCTTGACGCATATTCAAGCGCATTTGGGAGCGCCTACTTCCACAATCAGTTTCCCTCATTGGTTCGTTCCTATGTTTGTGGTCCATCTGCTGCTCACGAATCTCCCTTACCACTTCGACAAAAAGGCGGCATTCCATGATAGAGTGAGTGCCCGGGACCGCATCAAGGCATACCTGAATAGTGGAAAACGACATCTGCGCTTTAGTGGCAGTCCTGTGGAAGAGAGTGTCCTACACACCCTCCGTTCGCTTGTGGCCTCACCGAAAGACTCCTAAGGATTGTACGCGGTTACTCTGCACTGCTGAGTTTTGGCGGGAAATATTGGTTTGTTATTTTGTTATTTCGATTTTTTGCATCTTTTTGTGACAATGAGGAGGGCGGAACCTCGAGGGAACCCCATCGCTGCAACACCCAGCGTGGTTGTACCTCGCAGTGCAGGTGTGCACAAGCCAGAAAAGAAACCTATTCGGCTCATACAAGATGAAGCAGGAGAATTTGCGCCCGAATCGACTTTTGGGGACTCGCAAGTCCCACCTCATACAGGAGATCAACCCCAGAATGAGGGAGAGAAGATTGTGCGCGTAACAGATGGAAGGCTAATCATCAAGATGGCACTGGATCACACCGCTAAGCGCAGGGCCGAACCCATCCTTGCCTCGCTCTATCCTACTTTTCCTAGTCGAACCCCAATAGCGATTGTCATTGATGGCGAGCCAGTTCCTCTCAGGCTCGTTTACGAGAAGGCCCAGCACATGAACCCGGTTCCCTACCTCATCAACTTCAAAGGTACGAACGTATGCACCTGCATGTGCGTGGAGTACTACTAGTGCGCTAAGCACCTGTCTCGTGTGCACTGCAGTTCAACAGTTGATTCCTCCCGAGCCGCCGCAGGACGCATTGCCCGAGGGCGAGCTCACGCTGTGCGAACTCAACAGCGACCTGGGTACCAGCCATCACTTG
>CDFF01070062.1:0-10757 GCA_000826265.1 Acanthamoeba culbertsoni
GGGAGCATTGCCAGTAGAGGCGTTCACGCTTCTCCTCTCACTCCTCTTTCACCACTCTGGATCTCGCCCTTACGCCCTGTAAATAAAACAACTCAGTCGGACTCGTCCTCTAATATGGTGGAAATAAATTGATCTCTCAATAAAGGAATCCACATGGCCATCTTTTAGTCATGATCAATAGGTTATCATTGTATCTTCCTTCCTTTCATGCGCACCGAGGAACCGCACACCTGTATTTAACATTTTGAACGATCATTGCCACTGCAAGGAAGCCCGTTTTTGGTTACAGTGAAACATGAAGAGGCGTTGGACGAGCATCTGGAAGTAGATTTGGATAGCGAAAGTTAAGTGACAAGAAAACAGTCCAGGGGAATGCGAAAAGATCCGATCCAATTAGAGAAGACATTCACTGCGAGAAGACCTCCCAGCCATCGCACGCCAATTTCAGCATCGCCATCGAGTCCTCGACGTCTTTACAGACGCCAGCAAGGTCAAGGTCATAGGGAGACAAACGACAAACCACGCCAGTGAGCACCATAATTGCTTTTCGGCGAAAGGACACCATCCCAACAAGCAACGCAGGGGTTTAAGTGACCCTTATGGGACGATAATTATGACGATAATATGCGAGGAATTACCGTATTCTACAAAGACCGTATTCTACTTATAATTACAACTCCCACAATGTACATGGCCAACCCTTTCCACCGGTGTAATTTCTACGTAAACAGATGTGCTATGTAACAGTCTTCGATATTTGTACATTTGTTGTTTTTATTTGGTTGTCCACAGCACCGAATAATCATACGTTGCAGTCGTCGAGCGGATTGAGGTACATCACCACATCACGCGCCGAAGGCCGCTGTGCTGGATTTGCGTTGCAGCATTTTAAGACCAGCTCCACACCTTTGTTCTCCTTCACCTTTCAAAACACACATTTCTACGGGGTAAGGAGGACAATAGCCATGGCTATTTCGTGCCGAGGTGGGAAGAGAGGAGAGGGTACCGAGGGTAGATTGGGCGGAAGTATCCCACGAGAAATGAGTCGCACGTACTCTCCCTCGGAGAGACCGGCGTAGGGCGCGTCGAGTGTCAAAAGCTCGACGATAAACATTCCGAAGGACCACACTGGGGATAGGAAGAGTTTAGAGTTGCCTGCGAACTCTCGGAAAAAAGCCCCCTCGTGAGGAGGTAAAGTACTGTCGGCTTTTGCAGTGTCGATTGGCCGTCCGTCGGTGTTGTTGAGCAACTCGGGCGCCATGTACTCTGTAATCCATTGAAGATGGATCGCCTGAGTCACGAAATACGATGGCGAACCAAAGAAGCCAAGGGAAGGGGAACGCACGCGGAGTGCCAACCCGCGAGAACGCGTCGGTGCGGAAGGTCGATATGTTGAAATCGCACAGTTTGACGGACTTGAAGAACTCCCCGTCGTCCCCGTCCACCAATATATTGGCGCTCTTGCAAACACACACACACACACACTCGTGTAAAACACCAAACATCCTTTCCTCCATAGCGTGTACAAGCGTGTGAGTAAGTACTTTGATGTCGCGGTGGAAGATCTTGTTGTGATGGAGATAGTGAAGCCCTCGCGCCACCTCCGAGGCATAGTATGCGATCTCCTTCGCTTCAAAAGGTCTGAAACAGAGTAACTCGCCGGGTTATATATTGAAGAGGGAGAGGGAGGGGAAACCAAGAATACGGTTGGTTGGCACCTGTTCGCGACTTTGCGCCGATAAAGTACATCCCAAAACGACCCCACTCCCATGTACTCGAAAAAGATTCGAAAATCCGTAGCCGTCTTCTCATACCTGCGTTGTCGACACAGTGAGAGCCGGAAAGAGACAACCAAAAAGCCTAAAGCGAATGGGGCCGATAGCGTGTGTGTGTGTGTGTGTGTCTGTGTCTGTGTCTATGTGTGCGTGTGTGGGATATATTACCCGAGACATCCCAATATGTTCTTGTGGTTGAGGTGCGTCTGAATCATGCACTCACGCACAAGGTCCTTCCCTATCCGGTCGTCCGTCCGCTTGTACACTTTGGCCGCACAGCTGTCGACATCGAAACATTCCACACATGCCACATTATCGTCAGGGGGTTGGCATTCGTATTATTTGTCGATTGGCCAGGCGCGTACGTGAGCGGCCCTATGGCGCAGCGATAGACGGTCGAGAAGCCGCCCTCGCCCAGCTTCTTGAGGAACACGATGGGCTCACTCTGCAGGTCCGGCAGTATGACATGCCGCTCCGACGACTCGCTGCCCTGCGACCCGCGCCACATAATTTTCCTGTCGACGCGGGTGAGTAGGCCTGCATTCCATGCATTCTTGGCACATCCCGGATGGTTAGGGAGGAAAGGGAGGGGCGGACCGGTCACGGTCTTGGGTGCGTAGGCGGCCGGGCAGGTTGAGAACATCGACGGCCTTGTACTTGGTGATGTTCGACGAGACCGGGACGAGGTTACACACCATACCGTCCTCGCTTATCGACAGCGTGCACGGAATCGACGGATGCAAATGGTCGCACAGATATTTGCTGATCCAATCGAAGCAGCGGTTGATTAGCGGCTAGTCTTAAGAGGAAAAAGGAAATTCCGAAAGAAAAGAGAAAATAGGGACGGGAGATATACAAAAGGATAACGCGATGCCGCAACACGCCGAATTTGATGCATCCAATCGGAATGACGTTGGACTGCAACTTCTGCTTCATATGTTGTAAGTGTGTCGTGTGAACTTCCCTCAAATCTTCGCTATAAACCCCACCCAACGCATTCGACACCTAACAAGGGGAACAAAAAACATTACAATCATGTTAACTAAGAAATATGTACAGAAAAGGAAATTTAGAGGAAAATCTACCTGAAGCGCAATGACGCGGACTTTGGTTTCGAGAGTGGGGAATTTAGAGAAGAGCAGCTGCGTGAGACGCAGGATGTTCTGCAGTCGCGCATCCTTGCGCGCGTCCACTTCGATCACCTCCCTCTCCTCCAATTGCACCTTCATCATCATCATCATCATCATCGAATGATTAAAAAATGAATAGAATAGCTCATTGTTAAATAATATAGACTGGGAAAAAGAAAAAGACTTCTAGCGATATTTCGTGTGTGTGTGTGTGTGTGTGTGTGGGAGAAATGTACAGGCAGGGCCCGTATTTGGTCGAGGCTCAAGTCGGCGTAGCAGGGCGGCGCGTCGAACCAACCGTCCTGCATCACTTCCTTCTCCTCGAATTCCTTATGCAGTATGTCTGCCTCGCCTGTACATTACATGAATAGATTCAATTAGGTTGTACTTGTAATGTACAATCTATGTGAAAGGGGGGGCTGGGTGACCTCGAGCAACGGTCGACTTGATCCTGTCCTTCTTTTGGCTCTTCCACTTGATGTCGCTGCCGGCCCCCGACTTGTTCGAGCTATCCCATGCGTAGCTGTCAAAGAGCGGTCGGTTCGATCAGTCACTCATCCATCCTGAGGAGGAAGGAACGAGAGGGGGGAGGGAAGTACCCAACGGGAATGGAGTAGCCCAGGCCGGACTCGATGGCCTGCGAGAAGGCTGCGCTCTCGTCGCGCGTGCTAAATATGATACCCAACTTGTCGCCCTCCTCTGTTCCCCCTCCCCCGTTCAGCCATCCATGAAATAAAAATAAAAGGGAAAAAAAATATTATGGGGAGAAGTACCGGAAATGATGAAGAAGTATCGGGAAGAGTCCTCCACGCGGTAGAGTTCAGAGGTAAAGACGGCGAAGAAGTCCGAGTGCTCGGGGTACACGTACAGCTCGTTCCCGTTCACTAGATAGATGTCCGCCGATTCGTCGTAATCCGGCCACGTGCGAGCCCTGAGGTGGCAGGAATGTCAAGAATGCGGGTCATGTAGGCTTGTCGTGGGTGGGCGCCTCGTACTGGTGGCAGGTGTGCGGCGGCAGGCTACGGACGAGCCACACATACCAGGCCATGGACGAACCCGCCGCACCCGCCCCCGAGTCCTTGTATGGCTCGTACTGGGGGGAGGTCTTACTGTCAGTGTGTCCGGAGCCGACAGGAAAGCCCAAGGGGAAGTTGTGCGTACGTATTGATCGCTGCCGAAGGAGCGCGCGAGCTGGTTGTCGGGATGCCGCACGACCCCGGATGGCTCGCGCAGGTGGCCTCGTTCCATCATCGGCGACAGGCCTGATTGGTGAAAGGGTGCGTTTCTCTCATTAGCCACACCGAAGCTGAAGAGAAAAACGGTGCAAGAAAAGAGGGGAAGGGAGGAGAGGAGGGTCGCCGACCATATGGCGAAGCCTCGGGAGGCACTTCGGGGGGAATGTCAGGTAACATCCGATAGTTGCTGGCTCTCCCTGATGGCTCCTGGGGCGGTTCATATGCCTGGCGATATCAGAGCGAAAGAAATGAAAAGCCAGTTTTAACTACGCTGCAGCGTCGGGTTGATCCAATATAATAAAAGAACGAAAAAAGAAAAGAATAATGGAAAAATACCGCTTGGCCGTCGTCTCCACTCTGCTCGCTGATGTATACCGCTGAGTCAGCGGTGGGTTCCATGAGCGGCTGCTGCACCGGAACATGATGAGCGGCAGGAGTGTGCCCATGTGGGACGGGGACGGGGACGGGGACGGGGACGGGGGCATGCATCGGGTGATGCATGCCATTACGGTCGGGGGCGGCCGGTATGGGAGGCCGCCGCGCGATATTACTCCCCCACACCGCGGCGGCCGGCGCGTCATCGGCATGGGCGGCATGGCCCGCCGCCAGGGCAGGTCCGTTGGAGGCGGGCCGCGGTCGGTTTCTCGGGCCGGCGGCGAGCCGCTCGGCTGAGTCTCCCTCGACCGGGTAGGGCGAGTTCCCATGGTTGCTTAGCCGCAGGTTCGATTCTGCACAAGTCATGTAAGAAGGAATGAGGGCATGATCAGTCTCTACTACGACTACGACTACTACATCATGCGGCATGTGGCAAGAGCAGGGACGCTCGGAACCTTCGCCAGGAAAGGAGAATAGGAGGTCGGTGGGAGTGAAGTTGATCATGTAGGCGGTCAGAATGATGATCTCGTTTGTGTGTGAAACGAGAGCCTGCAGGCTCGTCTCTCCCTCGGCCCGTAGCATCGCCGGGCCTGCATCATGAGTGTGACCAACAGAGACCGCTTATCGTCAGTGACGTGAACTTCAATAGTCAAGCAAAGAATTAGAGATAGAGAGTGGGAGGGAAGGTGGGTTAGGGAGGGAATTAGTGGCTACCGAAGAAGGTGGCAAGGCTTTCGGTCACCATCTGGTTTTTGGCCGAATACGCGGCCACTTTTCGAAGGAATGGGAGAAGGCGTTTGAGGAAGGCCACATTGGGCGCCGGCAGAGCGTGCAGCAGCTGGCGCAATGCGTACTCGTTCACTTCGACTCCCGCGTTGCCTGGCAATGGTTTGATTAGTCGCAAGTATTCATATCTCGAAGAGGGGAGACAAAGGAAATACCCGCGGAGACGGTCTCGATGAGGTGGGAATATAAATAAAAGGGGAATATCGGCTCATCCAGATCTCGCAGATATTTCAGCACGAATCCTAGCGATGGCGATGATAGATAGTGTGAGAAGGGAATCACGAGTGGCACAGCTATCGAGGGAACATACCGGATACAGTATGTGGGTTCTTGACTTTGTTCCACTCAATGTCTTGCTTAGCCTCGACTCGCTTGATAAGTTCTTTGATCTCCTTCTTGGGGCCGGCCTCTTGAAATAGACCTGTCGTTTCCAGTGCTGATATATAGGGAAATACCGGTTTGCCACCACTAATTCAGAGCAACAAAGGACGTGAGAAGGGGTCCATACCTCGTTCCTCTAAGTAGGTGAGGGCTTGGTCGAAAAACGGGGGCACAGTGTGCTTGTTGCCCTTCTTGTCGTAAAGGCCTTGCTTTAACTCGCCCCCAAAGATGCGCACACCCTTGATGCCCGACGTCTTCTTGTCTCGCTTGCTCTCCTTTTCTTTTTCTCTTTCGGCTTCTTTGGCTTCCCCACCTTCGGCCTGCCGCTCCCGTTCTTTCTTCTCCCTCTCTTTCTTCTCCTTCTTTTTGAGCTCCTTCTCCTTCTCTTTCTCCTTGTCGCGTTTGTCCTTCTTTTGTGTGTCCTTTCTCTGCCGCCCGTCGTCTTTGTGATCGCTTTGCTGCTTAATGGCTGTTTCAAATTTGGCATTCAGCATGTCTTTGAAGTCTTTAGCTTTGTCACCAGTGCCATCTTTTTCTTTTTTCCCATCTCTCTTGTCCCCCTTCTCCATTTGTAATTATGCAAGTTAAATCGAGTCGATCATAAACTTGAGTCTCGACAAAGGTGGCTCAATCACGAATTGTTGGCGCACCCTCGCCCCCCGTCAAGTTTTCAGTATTGCGTTTTGTTCGAATATATTTTCTCATGTTTCCTTCCCAATTTCTTTTTGCAGATTGTAGCGTGCCAGCTGCGATGGGTTGCCCTCGAGGCCTCCAGTGTGCACATACAACAAGTCATAGGTTTCTAAACTATCCCAGTGATGAAATAACGTTTGCCAAGTCCGAGAGGCATATATTAAATCGAAGTCGAAAGGGGTCTTTAAGCAGAGAAGAGTAAGGGACAAGGAGGCTAATGATAGGGTATGAGCAGCTACCTCTGCGCATGATGCGGCTTCTTGCAGTTCCTCCCACACAGTCAAGAGATCTCGACTTGGGCGGGCGAATGCATACCGACCTGCACAAAAATTAGGCTGTGCCAATCGTGCCGCTGCATTCTGGAAATACCTGATGGAGGTTCCAGCACTCCCGGCATTCGGTCGGTTGATGTGCGAAGTCTTCGCATCTGGTCATACAAGTAGGAAGAACGCCCAACACAGGGCACGCAGGCTATCTTCACGCCTTCACTCAGGTGTTGTGCTAAGTAGTATGCAGTGGTACCTGACCAACCACAAAGTCAATAATACAGCACACAAACAAGGCGGTAATCATAATAAGCCAACCTGTTCCCGAGGGAAGAAGGACCATCAAAGGCTTGTTAAGGCTCCCCCGCTGACTTGCGAAAGAGTTGATTTCAATCGCTACCTCCGCTATACCCTCCTAGCATAGGAGGTTGGTACTAACTACAGTGTAAGGGGTTTTGGGGGGGGGGGCAACCTCAGCCTCCGGACACGCAGCTCCTTGTGGCACGAACACATCGCCCGAGAGATAAGGTCTGTCGGGAGTGCCCGCTGCGCGAAAACGGCGGTCGTACTCGGCGGGTGATAGAGACTGAAGTTGCATGCCAAGTGCGAGGGCATGTTTGAGATTCCCCTCGGGTTGCGTCAAGCTTTGTGTAGGTACAGATTTGGTGTAGTAAACGAATGGGAGATTCTTGACTTTTGCCAGCTGCGCCAAGGCAAGCATCGCGTTCGATTGATAGCCACCATGGGAAACTAACCGGGTACCCGGAGTAAAGTCTCTGTTCAGCCAGTGTTGAAGCTTCCATCTCTTGTTTCCGGCAAACAGAGGAGGCCACGAGACTGTACGGATCGAATCTTCCAACCGCACAACAACCTCACGATTTCTAAGGAGAATTGTAGGGAAGGAACCGTTTACCTTCATTGGGGCTTGAAAGAACTGCAAAAAGACCAGTGTTCCGAAGCGTGACACTTACAAAAGTTTATTTTCAGATTAGATTAAAAGCCACGGTTCTTGTTGAGCCTTTCCTCAGCAACGTCATTCCATTCCTTGTTCTTGATGGACTCAGGGAGCTTAGGAACTAAGTTGTTGTTTGGGGGGGGGGATTAAGAAGAGTCCGAACAACTGAACAAAGGATTTTAACGGTACCAGCATCCCTGCGAGTCCACATGAACAGGCCTGCGGAAACTGCAATGCCGGACATAACGCCCATGAAGACGGACGAGCGGCGCACCTCCTGAACAGGGTCGCTGGTACCCCAGGGAGCTTGGAAACCAGGACGGGTAGCCCTGTGATCCAAGGGCATACCAAGGCGATTTTTGAGAACACGACCAGTGGCAGCAGTAGTGCGAGAAGCCATTGAATTGATAAGTCACGATTGAATCACCAAAGTAAATAACCTTGGTTTTCTCCTTCTGCTATTCCGTGTCGTCATTTATCGCGAAGTTTCATTTGCTCTTCAGTAAATAAAGCAGGTGCATAAACTCCTTTTCCTTTGCCTTTCTCGTTGTCTACAAACACAGAGATGAATAAGACAGGGCGACGTCTGTTCCTTGCATCGGAAGTACAAAGCCAATTTGGTCTTTTCTTGCCTACCCTGGGTTCCATGCGCAATCACCTGAACACAATTTGCCTTACTCCGATGACAAGCCGCGGCCAATGGCAGCAATCGGAACGACAGCCAGCACCAGAGCTATTCGAAGTCATGGCAAACAAGCGCACGCGAAAGGCGAAGAAGAAGCACAGGAAAAGGCAGGAGGGCAAGGAGGTTTCCCTGCGAAGGGCTTAAATGTAATGCGCCGACTTTGACAAACTAATTACATCGCTTAAACTATCAAGCTTGTGTTTCATCCTCTGCGGGCTCTTTTGGCAAGCTGCGGCGAGGAGGGGGGCGTGGCCTCAACAAACTCGTCTTCCTCGTCGCTGCCGCGCTCTTCCTCTCCCTCGATATCCATGCGAGGTTGCGTTACCATCCCCGCGGCGACAAAGGGCGGTGGCTGCGACACTGATGACGCCGGGGAGGCCGATGGGCTTGCCTCTTTCTCTATGTCGCTTCGGCGTCTCTTGTCCGTTCCTATTTCCTCAATCATTGATGATGTTATGGACGTCACGCCCTGATGATGTGGACAAAGCCTGAGCTTAACTGCAAGTAGTGCTTGTTTCAAAGGGTGGTCGGTTCGCACCTCGCGATCCGGGTAGGAGGAAACGGTGGTTGGCGTAGGGAAGGGCGAGGTGGGCGCTCGCGATGAGTATGGTGACGCAGGCACGGATGAGGAAGGCGTGCTTGACGGAGTAGCTGAGTACTAAGAAGAAAGGAGTTAATAGAACAGCAGTACTCATAAACGGATTCTTGCTGCGGTCTCTACCTGGGAAGGCTTGCTTGATTGGGCTATATGTGTTGCGCACAGATAAAATGGAGCGTATGAGCGTTTGTCCAAGACCAAGAGAGAAGGAAGGGTTGGCGTACAGGCACTGCTGCTCTGCGAGCTTTGGGACGAATCTGATTGCGAGGACGAAGAGGAAGAGCTGTCCAACAGAGTAGCCAAGACGAAATCAACATCGAAGGCGTTGAAGAAGTTGACCGAGAACAGGATCGGTCTGCCGCCTTGCTCGAACCAGATCTGTATGGGCTGACCGGCTACCTCGCAGAAGCTGAGGAGGGCCTTGAACTCTTTCAGACAAAAGGTGATCTCCCCGGGTTCAGTGCCCACGGAATATTCGTCGAAGTCACGAGGATCGATTGTGAGTTCGGTGTGTAGAATCTTGCTGGGCTGACCTACAAGGAGGAGCAGTGTGGCTTGGATGAGCCTCTTGGCTTCACTACGGGAGGGAAGCATGTGATGAAGAGTAAGTACTTCTTTTGTCTTCATCAATGAAGCTCTTCACTTTAAACATTTTCTCAGTGATCTGAAACGATATCTCGTCCAGACCGCTGTGGAAGTTCTGTACAACATCTATAAGAAGTCTGCACGTTTACGGGAGGAAAGTCAGTCCGGTCAATAATGATAGCGTGCTAAATGGAAGAAAGGAGAACTTCATACCTCGGCCGAGATACGATCTTGTTGGGGCAGCTGTCCTTCGAATAGACAGCTTGAAGGGCCTCGCACTCTTCGAAGGTGAGTCTATAGGTTTTCTTGATGCCTGCAGAAACGTGAGTAGAGGGCCAAGAAGAACAATGAATGCATCTGTACCAAGGTTACAGAGAAGCTCTATGACCACACGCGATTCAGCCTCGTCCAGCCGTATCGTGCACTTCTGGACAGTGGCGATAGATCTAAATACGGCAAGGCAAGGCTGCGCCCGTCGCAAAAATAAAGATATATTTATGATTAGCCACTAACATATGCAAAAGGAAGGAGGGTAAAGACACCTTGAGTAGAACTTTGCATTTGGGGAAGATTTCTGAAGTGAGCGTGTAGGACTCGAAGAAATTGGGGCTAAAGTTTATGGCAACGAACGCCGAACGAGCCTGGTTAAGCGTTCTACACACCAACTGTGAAAGGGGTAAGAAATTCAAAATGAACTGAGGAAAAGGGCGCAGTTAATATATACCTTGTCGCCTGTTGGTTCCAAGAAGAGTTCATCTCCCACCTTGGAGAGACAATGTATGATTTTGGAAAAAATCTTCACGCTTCGTCCTGGTATAACACACTCCATCTCTATCAATCTACCTGTTTTCGCCTTCCGCCTACTTCCAGGTGGTTACAGGAAATTTTTTGACTACTTCCATTTTTTCTAAGAACTATAATTTGGTCTCGAGAAACTTTTGGAGAAAATATCGCAAATGGCAAGCAACGGGTTTAATTCATTGCCAGTAGAAGTTCAACTTCTTGTCTTCCATAAGCTTCCTTTTAAGGTGAGAATCATCTTAGATGGTGTGTATATTCAAATCAACTTCGGATGTTAATCAGTGCGAATTAAGGCTCTGGGCACTGCCGCTTGCGTGTGCAGCCACTGGAAGTCACTTGCTTATGACAAAACCTGTGCGTATAATTTGAAGATATGCTACCTCAGTTGGCTTGCCGCTGACTGTTCTAGCTGCTGTCCTAAGTCTGGTTGCCCCTTGACTTCTCGCAGGACCAATGGCGTCAGGTACTTCGTGCTTTTTTTCGCTTTTTTTT
>CDFF01070072.1:0-11347 GCA_000826265.1 Acanthamoeba culbertsoni
ATAGTTTTTCCATGTGTTTTCTCTGCCTGTGTTGTTTTTAGAGCACAGTACACTCTCCAACATGTTCTCTTACTCCTCTGAAAAGGCACTTCTGGGGACTCTGGCTGTCGCTGCGCTGCTCACGGTCCTTTACCTCCATTACGTAACGGTATTCACAAGCGAGGCTCAGCGTTTACACCTCAGCTCTCCGCCCTGTACCCCGGCGAGCTGCCCCAGCTGCCCGCCCAACAACAACGCCACCGTCGCCTCTCCAACAGGCGTGACCAACACGGACTTTGAGAACCTCCTTTCCCTCTTTGACAACTTGGACGAGTTGCACCGCCAAAAGGGCTCGGCGCTCGAGGGAAACATTGCCAACAAGGGCCCCATTCCGCCGAGCAACAGGAACGTGCATGTTCGTCGACCGCAACTGGAGGCATACTTTTACAATATCGCGGCCCAAGGTATAGCGAGCATAGCCCCTTCTTTGTCCGATTTCTTTTTCCCTCCCTCGGTCGCTGTTTCACAATCCTCTTCTCTCCTTTCCTCCTCAGCGGACAAGATTCACACCTATTGTGAAACCGGTTTCAATGGCGGACACAGTGCGTTGATGGCGCGCTACCTTCTCCCACATGCGCGGCTGGTTTTCTTCGACTTCTGTGTCACAAAGGCCTGTGTGTACGCGAAGGAGTTCATCCAGACGAAGTTTCCATCGGACGCCGGTATCGAAATCGTTGTGGGCGACTCTCAGACGATGGTTCCCGACTATTCGAGCAAGCATCCCAACGTCAAGTGCCAGTGGCTCTCTGTGGACGGCGGGCACTTGGGCGACGTCCCTAGCGCTGATTTGCGGAACATGGCCAAGCTGGCCGACTGCAACTTCCACACGCTCGTGATGGATGACGTGGGAACGCCCTCGTACACGGGCAAGAAAGGCGACTACCTGACGGTGGTGCGGGACGCCTGGCAAAGCGCCGAGAGCAAGGGTCTCATTGAGGAGACGTACTGTGGCGGGTGCTACGTCCGCAATAAGAAGGAGCATCTGACGTCCTCTCCGCACAACCAGTGCCACTTTTGCTTTGGGAAGTACGCTTGCGAGTGAGGGGTGAGGGGAGACATCACGTGCGAAAGGAGAGAGAGAGAGAGAGAGAATGTGTGCAAGAGAGAAAAGAAGGGAACATAAATTAATAACAAAAAAGGTCCCACCTTCCTGGCATGGTAACATGTTGGCGAAGACTTTTCTTTGGGATCACGCTCCAGCACTACGGCTCTTGTTTCTCCTTTCTAACTTGCGTAAAATAAAAATTCTGAGGAGAGAGGGAAAAAGAATGAAAAAGTTAGGACAAAATCCATAGTACCTTTCCCTGGTCTTCCATGACGGACGCTCCAACACAACCCACTGCTCCAGCCCCGGGCAGCGAACTTGCTACACCATCAAGCTCCCAGCCACCAAATCGGCTAGGCACATTTGATCCCACCAACCCCTACGTCTTCACGGACGCAGCTGGGTACAAGTGGGTGTGGGATAATAGTACCCAAGCTTGGCAGCTTATGGGCAGCGTGCAGAACTCCTCCCTTGCAAAGTCCCAGGAAGATATACAGCAGCAAGTGTACGTCGGGGATGACGACGTACCACCGGTCTCTGCCACTTCCTCCGCTTCGCCCTCCCCCGCGGCTGACGAGGGGGGCAAGAATAAGAAGAAATCCAGCAAGAAACGCAAGGACGGCCCACCCAAGGAGCGCAAGACCACTGCAGTATACGTCAGTGGACTGCCACTTGACGCAACAAATGAGGAGTTCCTGGCCTTCGTTTCCAAATGTGGAATCGTTAAGAAGGATCCAGACACTGGTGAGTACAAGATCAAGTTATACGAGGACGAGCTTGAGCGGCCCAAAGGCGATGGCCTCGCGGTCTACCTGAAGCGCCCTTCTGTAGATCTCGCGCTTACCATTCTGGATGAGAGCGAATTCAGACCCGGGGTCATAGTGCGGGTCACTGAGGTACCTAACAATTGTTTCTTTATTTTTCTAGTATATATATATATATTAATATTTCCATATTTATATTTGTGACATTATTTTGCTTGGTTGAAGGCCAAGTTTGAGCACAAGCCGGAAGAGAAGCCGAAAACCGGAACAGTTGTGGGCAAGAAGAAGAAGAAGAAAAAGAAGCCGAGGATCAACCAAGAGGACGAGCTCTCATGGGTCGACTGGGAAACGCGAAGACACGTCATCATCAAGAACATGTTCTCTCCCGAGGAGGCTGTGGTAGGAATTCCTCTACAAGTTATTATTATTATTATTATTATTATTATTATTATTATTATTATTATTATTATTATTATTATTATTATTATTATTATTATTATTATATTGGGGGAGATAGAAGGTAAAGCGCGGCTACGTACCCGCACACGATCATATTGCTTCTCTGTGCGCTCCTTGTCAGATTATTATTATTAGGATTATTATTATTAGGCACTATTATTTACACAATCTATCTTCGCCCCATTTACGTATGACTTATGTAGGGAGATGAAGACTTCTACACGGATCTGAAGAGCGAACTGCGAGAGGAAGCCGAGAAGTTCGGCGAAGTGGAGGTGCTCACCGTGTTCGAGGTGGGTAACCGTAGCAGTCATTGACCACGTACGTGCAGTATTTTCCTAACCTGCTCTCTCCCTCAAAGCGCAACCCTGAAGGCGTAGTGGCCATCAAATTCATTGAGCCCGAAGCCGCCGTTGAGTGCGTCTACTCTCTTTTTCTCTTTTCGTTCTCCCTCTTTTGGGGGGGGGTACATGATGTGTGCTGTATTTTTTCTTACTATTCATGTAAAACGAACAAAGGTGTCTTAGGGTGATGAACGGAAGATACTTCGCCAAGCGGAAGCTGGTCGCAGAATGGTATGATGGCATCACCAACTACAAAGTCAAGGAGGACGAGGAAGAGCAGAAACGTAGGCTGGACGCGTTTGGCGATTGGTTGGAGAATCAGACCTCTTCCTCCGAGGAGGATGAGGAGGACTGAAAACGAAGAGAAAGAAAAATATACCAGTAGTAAAGTTTTTACACAGGCGCCTTTCTATTCCTCTTCCTAACTGTGAACCTGACGTGAAGGGAGGAGGAGGAGGAGGAGGAAGGACGAGGAACCTTCACGCACATGAATAATAATTTTATAATATTCTAAAATTCATTCAAAAAAATTGAGTTTCTCCCAAAGACGCTCCTTAAGCTCGCGCACCTCGTATTGCTTGGCTTCCAACACCAGCCTCGCCTCTTCGGCCTCCTTCTCCTTCTCTCGCAGCATGCGCCGCAGGTCTTCCACCCCGAGCCCGTCATCCTCCTCCGGCTTTTTCTTCCCACCCACTTGATTCGTAGCGGCTGTCGGCGGTGCTGATTCCGGCTGCCTCCGTAGCGTGAGCGGTGATGGGGGTCTGTAAAACTCAGCCGCCAGACCCGCGCCTCCAGCGCTGGCCCCTTCTCGGCCCGTCCAACCTACACAAGCCAACGACCGATATATCAGCTTATTCAGAGTGTGAGGCCCGCGAAGGAATGGTTACCGCTGGCTGAAGAACCCATGTGGGCCGTAGCTGCGGCAACGGAGCTCCCCGCCAGCTTTCCCGTGCTGTTGCTCGATCCTGCCCGACGCGAGATAACGATGGCGCTTCCTCCAATCCCAATGATGCCGAAAGGTGGACCACCAGCGCCCTTTTCGGTGTCCATCACCACCAAGCTGGCTCTCTTCTTCCTGGTCGCCTCTCGTAACTCCCGGTACACGCTGCTATTGGACGCACTGGTCCCTGAACCGATAAAATTGTACCTCTTGCGGCCACTCACGTGTTTCCGCTCCTCGCCCCAGTGCGACGTCGAATTGGCGAAGAGCGACTCGTTCACGTCCTCGCGCGGAGAAGGAGGAGGAGGTTGCCCTGCAGCCTTCTTGAAGGCCTTCAGGGCGGCATCGCCAGTGGTGTCCTTGGACGAATACGGGGAAGAAGGAGATGGAGATCCCGTGCTGGGAGATATGTGAATGATTGGACGCAAGCGACTGTCCGCGGAGCCGCTAGCCTTCCTCCTGCCGATCAGAGGCAGGATCACTCCCTCGGGGCCGGTCTCGTTGGCCACGTCCGCAAGCAAGGAGGAGTGATTGCCCTTAAGCCGAGCCCACAGTTTGCTTTCTCGACCTTCCCGAAAGTCTGCCAGCGGCGTGGAAAAGGAGTTGTCCAGCAGTTGTCCGTTTTTGGCTAAAGAATAAAAAATAAATAAAAAAAATAAAAAACAAGTCGTGTTAATGCCTGCTGCAAACACGAAAGGGGAATGGTTGAGGAACCTGAGCCAGACAGGGTAGCCGTCGAGCTGGCCTTTCGCAGGCCCGTCGTGTAGGATGTGGACTGCGCTCGCTGCCTGCCCCTAGCATCAAGCGCGCTGATTTTGTTTTGTTTTGTTTTGGTTTGGTTTGTTTTGTTTTGGTTTGGTTTGGTTTGGTTTGGTTTGGTTTGGTTTGGTTTGGTTTGGTTTGGTTTGGTTTGGTTTGGTTTGGTTTGGTTTGGTTTGGTTTGTTTTTTTCGTGGATCGTTAAACCAACACATGCGGGCTGTGCACAAGTGAGAGCTTTTTCTACCCTGGTGTTGTGTACGCGGGCTCGAGAGGGGCTGACGAAGAGGATACGGACAGGGGCGAAGAGGTCTTGTTCCCCTGCTCACATGTGCCCAGAAGGGACGCGGCGGGCTTCGAGGATACAGACGGTGTGGAGGAGGCGGAGGTGGTGGAAGCGAAGGGCGAGGTCCTGGGTTCGCCTCCGTTGGAGGAGAGGGACGATTGAAGGGACTGGCGAGGGGACAAGATGGAAGACAGGGAGGTGGAGATGGGAAGCGACATGTAATCGGCGTTGAGGCGCTGTCGTATGCGTGCCATACGTGGCATTCCGCCATTGCTACCGCTCGTGTGAGCTCCAGATGACGATGATGATACGGGCTGAGCGCGCTGGGCTGAAGTGGGGGAGCGG
Organism: Acanthamoeba culbertsoni; assembly: GCA_000826265.1. NCBI lineage: Eukaryota > Discosea > Longamoebia > Acanthamoebidae > Acanthamoeba > Acanthamoeba culbertsoni. The sequence continues at coordinate 4,981 of CDFF01070072.1, forward strand.
GAGATGACTGACCCGCTGCGCTTCGGCATGAGCTGCGGAGGAGAGGAAGGGAGGGTCTGCGGCTTGTCGATGGCCTTTGCTGCAATGTAGACTTTCCCAGCCGACTGGGACGGAATCCCACTCGTTGCGCGATGCCTCACCGTCGTGCTTGCAATGAATGAGCGAATGACCCGAAGAAGGGAGGAGGAGGGGAGAGAAGTTAGGGACAACCAAAATTTGAAAGACGCGAAAGGAACTTGCTCGCGCTGCTTACGGTGAGGACGAAGGGAAGCTGGTCGCGGCTTGCGGGTTCCAGGGATTCGTCTCTTCCTCAGAGGAGGCTCCGCCGCTGCTCCACACGGTCGCGACCTGCATCGACTTCGGTCGCGGCCTGGTGTCGGGCGAGGTGAATGGAAGGGAGCAGCGAAGTAAGCAAACATGGTGGACTTCTTGGTGCACTGGCGGGGGACGAGGTTACGGGTTCACCTGTAGCGCTCGCTCTTGAATCCCCAGGGATCGGTGGGGTCAAGACCGCCGCCCAAGCTTGGTCGCGGTGAGCGGCTTCCCGTCTGATGCGAGGACGCATCGGAGGAATTGGACTTCCTGTTTTTCATAGAATTTTTTTAAACCATATAACACGATGAAATAAAAAACATAAACATCAGAAAAGAAAATAAAATAAAATAAAGGCATACGCCAGGGGAAACCGCGGATAGCTATCGCCAACACTGTTGCTGTGGTGTCGATAAGTGTTGTAGAATTGCGACTTGTCGGAGCTGCTGGGGGACACAGGTTCGGAGAGTTTTCGTCTTCCTCCGTATCCGGAGTTCCTTCGGAGTATCTCGCTCGATGATAGGCTGCCCTGCTGCAGCCCTTGCGAGTTCCAACGGTCGATGATCTCCGACACTCGACTCCTGTGCTTCTGCTGTACATGATTCTGATTGGCTGCCTCTGAGGCATCGCCCGTCGATCCAACATGACTGCCGATATTGCCCCCGCAATTGCTGCTGGTGGCCGCCACGTCATGGCTTCCCTTTGAGGTGGAAGTGGAAGAGGAAAAGGAGGAAGAGGAAGAGGAGGAGGAAAAGGTTGAATATCCGGAACCAGAGCTGGCTTGAGGCAGTGCGGCCGATAGTCGCGGGGACAATATGTCGCCCGCATCTGCCGATGCGGCCGCCTGCGCAAAGGCTGCGGAGGCCAACTCACGAGCAGTGCGACTTCCCTCGGATCCCGAGGACGAGGAGGACGAGGAAGAGCGGGCGCTGCCCTGGGAACGCGTCGACGTCTCCGGGACCGTATTGGCTGAGGAGACGGGAAGGGGCGGTACGGGGAGGAGGCTGGTGGAGGACAAGTTGAGCGGGTGGACTAGTGACGGAGCCGAAATGGAGAGCCTTCGGTCGTTCAACCTCGTTTGCGTCACCAGCGGCTTGGGTTTCTTCTCTGGCTGTTCAGCTGCTGTGCGTCGACAAAGCGCTGAATGAGTTTCGCTCCATTGATAGATATTTTCATACACACATACAAAAAATAAAAAAAAAAGAAAAGAAAAGAAAAGAGCGTACTTAGTCCCGTAATCTTCTTGAGACTCTCCAAATTCATGCTCAGGCGCGACTTGTTCCGTTTCTTCTTAGCTCGGTCGCCAGTCGATTCCCAATCTTCTTCCTCCTCTGCCGACACGTCTTTGGGGCTGCCTTGTCCTTGTCGATGAACGGCGCTCGCCTGACCGGTAGGACTTCCCGCCAGTTCCTCCTTTGCGTGATTGTCCTTAAGCTTGGTGTTGACCGATTTCCTGATTAACGTGAACATGGTCAGCCAGGCGGCTATTGGTTTTCCTAAGAGGACACACGTATTAGGTATATCTACCCAAATATGTTTGGAACCTGCGTCAGGCGGACCGAAAGTCTTCGCAGATTGGCCTGCAACCCCTTTCGTTTTTCTATCGCCTCCGCTCGGTTTTCCCTTGCTGCGTCTTCTTGGGGAAGTTCATCCTGAACCCCTCTACCGTGCGGGCTTCCATTCTCCGCACAGGATTCCTCCGTACCCACATGTTTCTCTCGCGCCGAGCGGCTTTCGCGAGCAGCTGTAAGGGTTACAGCGACCGACCCGTCCCCACCCTCTACGTGGTGCATGTCTGCTTCCCTGCCACCATGCAGTTTTGGTTGTGTGGCGTGTCTGGCATCTTCCAACACATCCTGTGGAGCAGCCACGGCAGAGTCCCCTGCCTCTTTCCCATTACCGTAGCCGACCTGGCCTTCCGGCCCTGAATTATCGCCGCTATTTTCTGGATTGTTCCCCGTTGCGGTAACGTCGCTCGTCAAGATCGACTTGGTGCCCTGGTCCGGCTTCGATTTCGACCTATTGGCGATCTTTCCCTTCCTCCTTGATTGTCCGGATAGCTTCTTGGATTGCGACAGACTCGCCTTTCTGTGTTTCTCTCTTTCGTCGAATAGGTTCCCTGTAGACATCTCGGATTCACGCAACCCACTCTCGTGCGACTCGACGAATTGACCAATGCAGTAGTCCTCACTGGCGCCCCGCCCTCTCGATATCTACAGAGAGTACTAACTTGTTCGTAACCTTTTGGGATCGCGCATAGAAAGCATAACCATACCGAATTTCCAGAAGACGAGATGTGGCTGCCCGTCATTGATAATCTTTGCTGTTTCAGTGAGCCGGAGCTTGAGCTATTATTGGTCTTTCGCCCATCGTCCGCCTCTTTGAGCTGGGGGCTTGTGTTGCGCCGTGTTGGTACAGAAGATGTCGAAGAGTCCGCAGACGTTGACGAGGAAGCACACGAACTCGCGCCGCTGGTGTTACTCCGTTTCGTCCTCACCTGTTCTCCGCTGCTGTGCACGGACGAGCCCCCATCTTCCTCGCCCTCTCCGACAGCCCAGCTGTCTTCGTCGTAGAACTCATCGTCCTCTTCATCGTATTCGTCTTCACTCGTGTCATGTGCTATCTCGCCCTCGTCCACATCATTGAAATAGGGATTTGGGACAGGTATCGAGAAATGCATGTTCAATACAAATTGGCTCGGGAAATGAGCCTTATCTGTAAACACAGAGATCAGTTGTGTTCAGGCATCACTTAACAAACCTTACCTTTGGCCGCTTTATCTAACTCACATTTTCTAAAGGTGAGCAGTGGTCGGTTGACAAACATTGTATTAAACCATACTTGCAGGATTTTCTGTGTGTACATTGTGAGCGAAACAACTCTCAGCAACAACAGCTGTTCTTAGCCACATACCAGTGTTTTATAGAAAATCATTAATCGCACGTCTCCTTTTAAAGGACAATTCTTGCAGTCAAAATTGAGTCCTCCATCCTTCTCTTTTTTCGATTTTTTCTGTGGTGGAGATGATGACTCACCAATTCCAACATCGACGATTGTTTGATTTCCATACCGAATCAGTAGAGAAAAGGTCTTTGCCTGCGTGGTCACACAGAAGCAATCGCATATCTAAAAATGTCGAAGAAGTCAGCGGGTTTGTGTGGCGCGACACCGCAACGTACGTGATCCTTTTTTGTAGAAGTTTGGCAGAACATTGGTCGTAACTTGCGTGAGGAAGACAACAGGAATCTGATCGAACAGAGGACATGGTGAGCATCAGGTAGGGATGAAAAGGGAAAACAAATACTTGGCCTGGTGGCGGAAGATTTCGTGGATCGAGTCTGTTCCGCAGCAGCAACTCGCAATATCGTATGTATCGGCGCTGGCTCGGAATAGTCACGCCCTAGAGAACCGGCATCATGCATGCAACTCAAGTTGAAGGCATACACGAAGAACAACCTTGCGAGACAGAACGTACCTTCCCATCCCTTGTTCGAGCCTTGCCAAAGAAATCGAGTGCTTCCCAGGTATTTGCAGATATTCCCATATGTAATAGAAAACAACATATCATGAGCCCAGTTCTTCCCTTCCCGGCTTTACAGTGAACTGCAATAATATTACTCGGGTCGCGGTCTAGCCAGTCGCGCTGTAAGTGTCTCCGTGTGAGTCTACGAATAGTAAGGGAAATGAAGGAATTAATGAACCGCATCCTCCACGAAATCCCATATTTGTGGAAGCGTAGCCACGTTATGATCATCAACGGGAATCTCCCGTACTCGCCCATAAAAAATAGAATGGGGGTAGGTTCGCTCGGAACACCTGTCTCTCGCAAGTTAGCTTCATGACGTGGCCACAACATACAACATTGGATATGGGTACAAATTGTAAACTTTGTAAACACCAGAGTGGTACGTATCCAGCATTCTGAGGAAACATCAGCTTCGTTAAGGGCATTCCATTGGATAGAACGTACTTCGTAACTTCCTTACGTGGGTTTCGATATATCCCACCCACAGCATCTGCTGGGAATCCTTTTTATTTATTTTATTTTATTTTTTTGTTGTTGTTGGTTTGATGGGGTGAGCTTAAGGACTTAATGGGGGGGGGGCCCAGGTTTGCAGTACCCATTGCAATTATACGGTCATTGATATCTGCAGTGAAGTCCAAGGAGTTAAATACCAGCAAAGATCACGCAAACCAGGTATCTATCAGCTTAGTATCAAAGGGGGGGGGAGGGGAAGCGCATACAACTGAGGTCCAGATCGAAGCCATCCTGAATGAAACGTTTTTTCTTTTTCGATACGAGCTTACGCAGCTTGGACGTCATCCAAAGGTATGGGTGGATCCTTCGATTTACTATCCCGCTCAAACCAAGGTAGCCAGGAGAAAGGGAGGAAGAACGCCTAGGATGTTATGGAAGGAAGCCTCAAGCACGTTGGACCTAACGCTCTTCTTTTTGAAGAGGAAGTTTGTTTGGCTCTAAAATGGATAAAAGGCACATTGTGCCGTTAAAAAGAAAAGCTTCCGTTACTCGCGCTGTCGGCCATCGACGCAAACATTCTCCCAAGTGAGATAACGTGAAGAGGAGTAGAGGAAAGGAGAAAGGTAGGGCGAAGTGCCAACCTGTTGAGTTTTTTAATTTACTCAAGGCTTTCGTATTCTTCGCTTTCATTATTGGTTGGAGACTCGTCGTGCTGCAGCTGTCCTGCCTCCTCCTGCGTCGGTTCGGTCTGTTCATCGTCCTCAATGGGTTCTGGCTTGACAAACTCTTCCTCTGCCTTGGGCTCTTCGCTATTGGTTGGAGACTCGTCGTGCTGCAGCCGTCCTGCCTCCTCCTGCGTCGGTTCGGTCTGTTCATCGTCCTCAATGGGTTCTGGCTCGTCAAACTCTTCCTCTGCCTTGGGCTCTTCTGTCTCTCCTTCTTTTTCTTCGTCTTGCATCGGCTCTTCATTGTTTCCTCCTTCAAAGTTACTCCATTGCTCTCCCTCCTCATTCGTCTTTTCTCCTTCTTCATCTGCTTTTTCTTGAATTTGCTCCTCTTCAGCCAGTGCATTCGAGGTCGGGATGGACTCGCTTGCGTCGGCAAACGGATTGGAATCATCCGCGGCTTCAACCGGTGGTTCTCCCTCGTCTTTCCCCTCTGACCCTCCCAGGGTCTCTGGCTCTGCCGAAGCGTCGGTGGCACCGCCGGAGACGAAGCCGGAGAACTCGTCAACCTCAGCGGATTCATTCGGAAATTGGGCCTTCACTTCGGCTGGTTCCGAAGATGGTGCAGATGTCTCCGCTTCCTGTGCCGCCTGTTGCACGTGCTCCTCCTTGGTGTGTTCCTCCTCAGCCTCTAAGCTGTTAGCCTGTTCGGCTGCGGCAAAGGAGGCCCACTCGCCTTCTTGTTCTTTCTGCTCAGCCTTATAGGAACGGTTACATAATGGAGTTCGACGCATGAAGGAGTGGAGAGAGTAGTACTTGCTGTTCAGAGGCGTCTTCTGAGTGTTCGATTCGTTGCTCCCCACTATCTTCGCTCTCTAGTTCTGAAGCGAAACAACCGCGCGTGAGGATGGAATTAACGAACGAAAAGCGCCTTCAGGATGCGAGTACGTACTCGTGCCCTCCTCCTCCTCGGCCGGTTTAGTCTCTGACTTCTCGCCACTCTCTGCCGACACGTTTGGTTGCTGCTTCTCCGTGTGCAAGCGAATCCCAGGGAAGGGTGACTCGGTGGGCAGTTTTTCAATTTTTGGCAGATCGTCGGGAGCCTTGCTTGGCCTGGTTGTCGTAGTGGTCTTTGGGGGGGTCTTCTTAATTGTTGACAGCCCGTTTACCTTTAGTCTCTTAGATTTGTCCTCATCCTCCGAATCATCATCCACAACAGACCATATTTCTTGCAGCTTCTGGTCCTCCTTGCTTTCGCTCACTCCCATCACTATCGATTGTGCAGTGTAGGTTGTGACAGATGTGTCGTAACGGGTGCAATTCCAAGAGATGTGTTCTATTTGACAAATAGAGGAAAAGAAAAACCTTTCCACACCCGATTCACAGAAGAAAATCCCCGAAGGCGGCAAGG
>CDFF01070110.1:0-18435 GCA_000826265.1 Acanthamoeba culbertsoni
AAGCGACGAGTTAGCTGAAGAATATTAGGCGCATGATCAGGCTGTCTGCTCCATCTCTGTTGTACATCAAGAAGAGCTCGTGATCAGCCTCACTTAAGGGGTGGTGGCAAGTGAAGATGTCAAGGATGGTCAGTTACCAGGTCAAGACACTCGGTCGGTTGAATCTTCCTGTAGAGGCCGAATTCAGCGATCGTCATCTGCCTCGCCAGCTCGCCAGGATGTAGATCAGTAAAGTCCTTCAGCAGGACGGGTGGCCGGATCGGTTTGGGCGCGTCTCCAACAGGCACCATTGCAAGTTCTTGGCCCGCAGCCTGTCTCAGCAATAAGCATCACAAAACATGATATTTAAAAAATGAAAATAAAAATAAAAAGTCTTATCAATGAAAATAAAAATGCACAGTGGGAAGGGGGAAGCGCACCTTTCGCGAGATAGAATAGAGTAGCTTGTGCGCTGGTTTGGTGAAGTGAGGATCGCTTGCCAGCTTGTCGCTGAGGAACTGCGTGAGGCGAAGCTGCCTGGCGTCGAGGCCCTCGAAGTCATACCAGTAGCTCTCCACCCAGGTCTTGATCACGAACCATATCCTGTTCCATGTGTGGGTGATCGGCGGCGTCCAGCGAAGGAGGATGAGGATAACGGAGGAAGAGGAGGTTACTTGCTCCTTATGGTGAGCTTGAAGAGTTCCCAATCTTCTCTTGAGCGGCCCTCACGTATTCGCCGTGGTATGGCATGTCTACGTCCATGGCCCCTCGGAGGGTCAATGCAAAAGGGTGGACAAGCAGGGGAGAGGGCAATGTGAGGGATGAAATACCTCTGGATCAGCAGGCTGATCACTTCATCGGGAGTCGAGAACGAGTGAAGCGTGAGCAGGAAGGCCTGCACAAAGAATGGGTCGTGGCCATGGTCTCCCGTGAGCCGCTCCACCAGCTTCGTGAGCGTCCTTCAGGCCGGGTGAACGGTCAGCAGTACATCTTGCACGAGGGCTCACTCACTTACTCACACACACACACACACACACACACAGGTGTGTGCGTACCCTCCGATGAGCACACCCTCGGCATTGAACTTGGTGTTGCCTGCATGATCCGCTTCTTCGAACGGATACTCCCACTCCCCGCTTAAGGTCATGCATGAGGCATTCCTCTCCAGAAAACTTGCAGTTTCTACAAAAAGGGAGGGGAAGGGAGGGAGAGGAGAGAAAACATACTCTGCTTCGTCGTCACCATCATCGTCACCATCACTGCGGCCACCCTCCTCGTCTCCCATCTGTGATCCTTCCTCCGTGCTGTGTCACCCATGAGGAAATGAGGATGTCGGTTGGGTTTGTGTCGGTGTGCGGTGACGAACCTCACGGCGGTGTACTGCTCCCCATCATTGGATTCGGCGGGGTCATCGAATAGCCACGAGTGATACGATATGAAGAGCGAGGTCAGTCGATTCACGAGGTGGATGATTTCTATATTGGCCATCGGCTCGCCCGGCTTGAATAGCAGCGTGGGTCCCACCACCGTCGCAAGAGCCTGTGCACCGAAACGCATAGAGCACAGAAGGGTTGTGACCATCAGTGATCACCGAGAATCCAGGCATTCAACACTGTGGGCAGGGCCGTCTCTCCCCTACCGCAAGGTTCATCCTGTTGATGTGTTCGTACTGATGGACGGTCGCCCAGTATTGCACCAGCTGCCGTAGCGTCTCCTTGTTCACGGCCGGAAGCTCCTGGATCACCTCCTTCATGCCCCACAGTACGGCGTCGTTCTTGGAGACAGACGGCACGCAATGAATTAGGTTCGTCGTCAGGTGGTCTTGAATTGGGAGTGGAACGCAGATGGCATTCAAGAAGTACATCTTCTTCATCATTGCGGCTGACTAGGACCCAACGATCGTAGAGACGGGCGGTGAGAAGAGGCTCCGGCAGTTCCCTCAGGAAGGCCTTGAGCAAATTCGACACATTGTTCACATTCATTACTCCATCGAAGCTGATTGGCTCCCCTGGTGGTGGTTGGTGATGGTGATGGTGATGGTGGTGGTGGTGGTGATTGAAGCCGACATCAGAGAAGCACACAATATGGTCTCTTCAACACTCGCGTCACTGAATCAGCAACGCACCGTTTTCAAACCTGTCTCGCAGTTGATTCATTTGTGCGGTGCTTCCTGCCTCACGGAAGATTCCCTCTGACATTGCCCCTAAATAGTAGAGGAGAGGAGAAGGAGAGGGCGATTAATGAGCTGGACAAAAAGCGTGGTCGTCCGTGACTGACTGGCAGGTTCGGTCACCGTACCGTTTTGCTTTCTGAGGTATTGAAGGGCCTGATGTACGAGCAGCGGGATCTGCAGTGTCGGATGCGTCTGACGTTGTGCTTCCATGATCTCCTCGAGCGGGATTCCGAACACCCTGGCCTTGCTGCCTGGCGAGGCCGCGGACGAGGAGGGAGAAGGAGGCACTTCGTTGGAGTGCAGGATGTGTTTGTCCGCCAATACCGATGCCGCCGGACGGTACAGCAGCCAGGTGCTGAGATAGGTGAGCCAGCCCTCCTTCTCCTTCGCACCCGTTACGGTGGTCGTAGAAGATGACGACGATGTCGTGGTTGGCGTGTCCGTGCTTTGGTTGAGAGTTTCGGCACCGCTTCCGCTGCTCTTGGATGAGGTCAGAGACTGACCCGTGGTGAGGGCATCAGACGAGCTTCCTTGCGCGATGCTGCTGCTACTACTACAGTTAGCCTCCGAAGCGTTCGTGCTGGGCGCCATCCTTCTGGATATGCCTCGGCTGGAGTAGAGCTTGTCTTTGAGATCATCCTGCCCCATGAGCACCGCCGGCAATGGTATAGGAGGGAGAGGTGGAGGAGCGCTCTCTTCAGAGAGCCTATGAGTCGCCTCTTCCGCATTCTTCGCTTCCTCGTTGTCGTCCACCTGCCCCGCTTCTATTCCATAAAGCCCCACCTCATCCTGCAGAGCCACGTAGCTGTTTGGCTGGGCCGAGCGTCGCCATGCCAGGTTTTGAGCCGTGCCGGTAGTAAGCCGACGCACGAGTACAGGGTGATTGAGTTCGGGTTGCAAAGCAGGATCCTGATTCGCTTGAGGTTGCTCGGCGAGAACGGACATTGCACGCAGAGGACGGCTCTGGCTGGTAGCAAGGCTCTCGGTGCGTGCTCTTGTCGGGATGGGCGGCGGTATGCGTCGTCTCGGTGAAACTCTAGGGTTGGGTGGAGGCGCACCTCTCTCATCGACGGGCATGGGAGGGACAGCTGAGGAGTTATCTGACCCGACATCAGCAACAGGGGCGTCCGAGCTCCTTTGCCTCTGTAGGCGTTGCATGATTTGCTGTGCGAGCATCTGCTGCTGGGCAGCTTGTGGAGACAGGTTGGTTGGGACGCCCGCAGGTTTATCCTCATGGAGGGTACTTGCAAAATGTTGATGAGTGGATTCTTCTGCTCTCTCCTGTAGAGGTGCACTCTTTTGTGTTAATGCTTTTTTAATTTTTTGTTTTGTTTTTGTTTCTATTCATGTTGTGGGTGTGTGTAACATAGTATGCATTTGTGTAGGGAGAAAAAAAAAAGAGAGGAAAAAACCGAGTGCTGTTTCTGTACCTGTAAGACTGGCGAGGCCGTGGGTCTAACAGGAGGTTGTGGGAGGGGTTTGTTTGTGGTGGAAAGCGGCTCAGCACCTCCCTGAAGGGGTGGGACCTTACCACGTATGGACTGCTGGCGCCACCGCTTTTTATCTGTGTGTTGGGGTCCTGAAGGGGTAAGCCTCTGCATGCAGCAAGGAGGAGACAAAAAGAACCTGCACCCGGCTGCACTTCCATTTCTCTCTCTAGAGCCACAACTGCAACCGAGTGTGTTTTTGGGCGTTGCGCTACCCGTGGTGCGGCACCAATCGCCATGCTCCCTGCCTATATTAAATTGTCGTAAAAAGAAATGTAGAGAAAAACTTGAAAAGGCCTTAGGAATTAAAAGAACGAAGGCAACCACCATTGTGCTTGTGTTATTGGTCCTTCTCTCGCCAGCGCTGGTTGGTAACCAAGCTTGCCTGGTTACTTGTACCGGCAAGAGCGGTCGGTCGCCACAGCAAGGGCGGGCCGAGAGTTTAGTTGGCTGAATGTTTGGGCGCAAAAAGAAAACGAAGAAGGGAGTTCCCCCGTCGGGGGAACCCACTCCCTCTCGTCCATCGGGTAGTAATACTTCACCTGTTCAAATTTCTGTGAGGAACACTGGCTCCTCCGAGTCTCTCCCTGGCGACCATTATGACAGTTCGCCGAAGAAAAGGAAGCTCTCTATCAAGCAGAGGCTGGAGGCTTTCTTTGGCTCTCGCGAGAAGGACCTCCCCACCTTTCTCGCTCAAAAGGGCCCACATGTGGCTCCCGTGAGCGGCCATGACCCTGTTGTTCTCGAAACCACTGCCAATAACGCCTCTACCCCATTTCAGTCTCCTCCTCTTTATACTCCTATCCAACATAACCCTGTTCCTCCTCGTCCCATCATCTCATCTCCCTCTCCATCGCCTCCCTCTGTTCCGCCTCCACTCCCCGTGTTCAATGTTCCATCCCAGTTTCCGTCGTCAGGGCTTCCGCGTCCTCGACCCTTGACAACCCACACACAGCAACTCACCACTTCTGTTAACTATCCCGGTCTGGTTCCACTACCACCGCCAACAGATGATGTCTCTCCTCCTCTCCCTCCTCTCCCTCCTCCACTATCTGCCTCCTCTCCTTTGCGGCCATTGCTTCACCGCACTCCAAGCCCTCCGCCGGCACCATCCAACTCACTCCCAAGCGCGCCTCTATTTCGCTTACCAAGCGTCCCCAGCGAAGCCAATGCCATGCGCGTTCTTCCACACCAGTCGCCATCAGTCATTTCTATGGGTCGCTCAACCTCTCCTTCTTGCACCCTATCGCCTTCCACCTTGCGCGGCGTTTCTGCCCAGGGCTCAGATTGTCGGCCAGCATCCCCATCTTGTATTGCTGAGGCCGATGTGCCACCCCCGCCCCCGGAACGCGAGGATTCTACGAGGGGTCTCCCACCCACCCCTCCGGTTAGAGACGATCCCTTTGATTCATCAGCTTCTTCCCCCGAGCTTGATCAACAGCCTCACCCTCTTCCATCTCACGAGGAGCTCTCCCTTTCCCCGCCTCCATTACCCGCTCGTGACGACGAGGACGCCGTGCTCACCTTTACGCTGCGAGACGATATCGTCCCGTGTGGAGAGACCGATTTCCCACCTCATCACATGCACCAGACCCCGCCGCCTGAACCCCCCTCGCGCTCTGAACATCCCACGCCCACTCCTCCCCAGCGTTCGCCCAACTCGTCGCCACGGCTCCCTGCGGATCTGCAGTATTGCCCTCGCCGAGAGGGCATCGAGGGTGTACGATCGCCCCAGAAGCATGAGATTCCTCCGCTCCCTCATATCGTCCCTTCCACTCCGCCCACACGGACTCCCTCTCCACCCCCTCGGCCCAGCGAAGTCTCGCCACGCATCGAAGTGAGGCATCAAACCTCGAGTGTACCCGACGGGGTCGGCCCGATAGAGAGCATCCGCTCTCGCTCCCCTTCTCCCTCCCTTGCGCTTCCGCTCGCGCGTGATCACAGCGACCCGGCAACAAGCACTCCGAGCGGGCCTTCCGCACCCAACGAACCAACGTCGGAATCTCTTTGCGACTTACCTCCCATCACTGCAGACACAGCCGCAGAGACAGTACCCGAAAGTCCTGCCCCTATAGCCGAGACATCTTCCCGAGTGGAGCCTACTCTGCCCGATAGTCCGAAGAACGATGAGGAATTACACGTCCGAGCAATGACCGAGGAAGACCGACCATTTCCCCACGACCCTCGCTCGCCAGATCCTTCTCCTCGGCGTCCAGCACCTGAAGAAGAGGTTGAGAGTGTAGAGCGAGAGGCACCCCAGATGCGATCTCCGCGAGAGCCCACCCCTACTCCTTCCCCCTCTCCATCGTCTGGCCTGCCTGTTGAAGACAGCAAGACCGCGTCGACACCAAGCGAAGAGGAAGAGACGAGTAGCGAAGTGCGTCGAGCTCCCCACGGGCAAGAGGCGATCGAAGCGCATGCAAACGGCGAAGAGAAGGAGGCCCTCCAGGACGAGACGCCAACTACAGACGCACTCCCGAATGAGACCACTCCATCTCCGCGATGTGGCGCACCATCGCAGGAGTCTGACAGCGCCCTGGACCCTCGGAACCCGCCAGCGGAAGTCCCTGTCGCCCTGGTGCATCATCCGCCCCAATCACCTCCATCAGCGCCACCGACACAGGACGATCAGAAGGTCAATGGCTGTCCGTCCGTAGGGTCGCCGCGCGAAGGCAACCCATCGGGTTCGATGGCAGCCAGCCCGCGGTCGCCCGCCACCGAAGATGACAAGCCAGATGCCGCGTCGCCATCACCGCCTCCACTCGCCGAGCGGGCCTCCATTGTAGATGTCCAAGACCCCGTCTTGACGGCCGCAGATACCAAGTCCTCCACGGATCCCGCCCCTTTCACCGAGCACGGTGAGGGCGATCAAGCCGGCGATGATGGGACGACATCGGCAGATCGTGCAGAAGCCGATCTTCCCCATACCGGTGTCAATGGATGTGAGATCTCATCACCTGGAGCAACGAAGTCCACGTCTATCGGTGAAACGGATCAAGTTGAAAGAATCGAGGACTCCACACCAGAGTCGGTGCCTCCTCTCAATGATACGGAGAAGGAAGAAGAAAAGAATACTCTGATCAGCGATCAGGCTAATGAGGCTTCCAAGGAATCTGCATGCGCGTTTGAAGTCAATCCGCTACCCGCCGACCGGAGGGAAGCAAGCGGTTGCGGAGAGCTTACAGAAAATTCTGGAGTATCATCATGCGCCACCATCGATCTCATCGAGACGGCCGATGCCAACACCGTAGAGAACGGCGACATGGCCTCACAGCCTCCGCTCGCTGAACACGAGACGAACGGTGATGCACCTGAATCAGGCGCGTTGGCAGCGACCGATGCTCCAGAGGAGGCCACCACGAAAGCCCCCCGAGTCAATGTGCTATCGTTGGCGGTGTCCAGAGGCGCCGAGCAAAGCGCATCGCTAAATCATTTGACTCGCAGCCGGCCGGCCATGGCTGAACGCAAGCGGCCTACGAACCCACGGAGAGCCAAAGCCCTCAGCATCACGGTAAAGTGCCCCTTTTTTTTTTTCGGTGCATACGAATGTGAAGCGATCCTACCTTTCTCTTTTCCGTGATGCGGCAGGTGGGCCCACAAACGAAGGAGGTAGTTGAACCTACGCGTGAGATGCCGCCCGAGAACGACGACGAGTCTCCGTCAACTCAGCAGCTGGGCTGTGCACTTTGTCCCTACCTGCTGGGCAGGCCCGGCATGATCCCTGGACGGGTTCGAAGCTCTCCCGACCTGACCAATGAGCTCCGAGGCGCTTTCCTCGCCCGCTCACAAAGTACGTACATCCTATTGTTTATAACATGTGGGCGCTGATGCATTGCGTCCATCAGCCCCGACGGGGAGCCCAGTTGCAAAAGCGCGACCACTTGCAGCTCTCTCCGGCTGCAAGGGAGGAGCGTAATTTTTCTGATGCTCTTTTTCAAACGTAAAGTGGTAAACATGGGCTGTGCCCCTGTGGACTCCGTAAATTTTGTAATTCTGTGGACGAAATGGACGATAAATTACTTTTAACAGCTGCATTGTGAATGTTATTTTGAACTGTCTTTTTTTTATTTCACAAAAACAACCTCAATTCAGACCAAGAATCATCAAGGTACTTACTTTTCCTTAGTTTTCTTTGTTGGTCAATAACATAAAGACTGTTATTTAAAGAAAGCCATGAAGGGCAAAAAAAGCCCAGCTATCTCAACAATTACTTCTGTCCTATGCTGCTAGAATTTTTACATTCCAACTTTAAACTCTTACATCCATTGAAGTCACCTTCAAGTCTACAATATTCTTGGTTAACCACTGATGGACCTCTCAGTCGACGCAAACAGCACTTGCAGCTCCATGAAAGGAGTAGCTTTGGCGCACACGTTCTCATTTGCTGATGTATCATCAAACAACAACTGCCAATCAAATTCAAAAAGCGGGTTTTATGGTAGTGTGTTTACAAGTTGGTCGCGTCCAGGTCACTTGATTTTAAGAATAGGGTTGTTCTCCAGGTCGCCCATGTCCTTCAGCACCTTTGCAACATCGAATCGTAACTCGTGGAACTGCTCGACAGTTAACTCGAATGTTCGGATGGACCCTATTTCAGCACCGTTTAAAACAACGAGCCAGGAAAGCTGTATGTTGAGGAATGGAGTGGCCATTTATGCGTACCGTCACTCAGCGTAAGTTGAAAGAGGAGGGTGGGCTTAAGAACGCGGTTGAGAGAAGAAGTTGAGATGGTGACATCCACACGCCAACGCAAGTCGGCGAGGGTAGGAAATCTGACATCCCCCTTCCTTCCACTCACCGGTCCCGAAGTGACAGCAAGAGATGCTCTCTTAGGTGCACCGGTATAGCCCAGCGCTACAGATTGTGGTCGCGACTAGCAAATCGAGATTAATTGCAAATACTATTAAAAGCACCAGAATAAAGGTACCTTGGCCACGTTCATTGTATGCAGCGGAACCAGTAGATAAGAGTCTTAGTTGTCTTTGTCGTTGGAATTTTTCTACTATGTTTTCATCTGTTTTTCCTTAAGCTATTATTTTGGATTAATCTTGATTTTCAATAACAATCGCTAAATGTGGAGGGCTCAGCGGGGCGCTTTGAGAGTTGCGGGTGTGACCAGAAACAACCTTGGTGTGAGGGGCTCAGCCGCGGCCCTTTTGCCACGCAGGGCTGGTGCTGAGACTGAGCCTGAATGGAAGCTGTATCAAGAAGGAGACCCCACCCTCTTTGACAACTGGAAGGGCAAGGTAGAAAAAACCCTTTGGTTTTCTAAATTTCTAAATTAATGTGTGCTCCAACCCCCCTCCAACTTATTTTTTTAGGCTCCCGGAGCATTGGCCGAACAAGTGGACATTGATCCCAACGATTGGCACGCCATGACACCAGATTACGATACCTCTGTTTCTGTACAGAAAGCCGTTGTCTCTCTCGGTATCGCTTTTGGGGTGCTTGCCGGCTTTTACTACTTCTGCAAGGCTGTCGCCCCCGAACCAGACCTGGTGAGTGTACCCTTGGCCCAATTTCACGGGGCTGGTACTGGGCTAATTCTTGACTGTCACACATTAGATACCCCGTAATGACTGGCGTACGATGCCGCCAACGATCACCAAGGACCAGCCAGGCAGCCCCTACACTCACCGCCCTCAGTAAGCCAGCATGGATAAATAAAACACAACAAACCTTCGGATTTCATTAAATACGAATACTCTCACAAAAAAAGACTTTTCTGCACGACTGCTATTCGCGCACTTGGAAGTCGGTGTCGATGGCCGAGCAGTTACAAATGGCCAACAGCAACTTGGCCTTCATCACCTCGCGCGATGTGTAGGGAGGAAGCTTGAGCGTGTAGAAGCAGGTGGCCGACTGCGGCAGGGAGTCGACCGCACTGTGCAGCCGCGTGACGGTGAGCTTGTTCGATCCGTCCGTGGCCAGCCGCTCGCGGCCGGTCACGAAACGCAGGAAAAGGGCGCGCTCCCTGTGGGTGAATTCGGCCACGGTCTCCCAGAGCATGGTGATGGCGGGGTCGTCGGCGCCGAGGAAGCCCTGGTAGTTGACGTTCTTCTTGAGGATCTCCACGTCGATTTCGGGCTTGCCGCACACGAGCAGCTTCAGCTCCTCCCAGGTGAAGAGCGACAGGATGTTGATGGGCACCATGTCGGCGAGTCCCTTGCGCATGGCCGCCACCTGGGCGCTGCTCTCGGCCAAGCGGCGCTCCCGCACCAGCCGGACGTACTCGAGTCGGTTCTCGTAGGTGACGTCGAGGTCTCGCCCGCCCTCCTTGAGCTCCACCTTGCTGCCGTCGCTCAGCGCCGTGGTGAAGTTCTCGAAGATGATCATGCCGAAGTTCTCGGCGTTCAGGTCGTAGGCCTCCGGGTTCTGCAGCTGGTCCAGGCACTGGCCGCAGAACTGGTCGATGTCGCGCAGGTCGTCGTTGGTGAGCTCCTGGCCCACGAGCGGCTTCCACACCACTGACGGCAGGTCGAGCGGCAGGGGCGTCTTGGAGCGAATGGCCATGCCCATGAGGCGCCCCAGGAACTCGTACATGGCGAGATGCAGCCCCGACTGCGACGACGGCTTCGGGATGTACTTGTCCCTGTTCTGGCCGATCCCCACCTCCTCCATCGCCAGCTGCGCGTTGGGGCACGGGATGAACAGCGGCAGCTGGTCCGACTGCAGCTCCTCGCACATGAGCGACAGGCACTCCCTGTAGGGGCCGCCCCCGTCCGTCGCCCCCTCGCCCACCAGCCGCACCGTGAACGCCCTCTGGTTGGACCGCAGCTGCGCGGGCGGCACGCTGTACAGCTGGTAGAAGGCCTGCGCGAAGATGCCCCACTTGATGTTGGCGTCGTCCTCCCAGGGGAACGGATCGCTGCCGCCGTTGTTCAAGGCGCGCGTCCGCTTGGCCATCTGCTTCTGCGCCTCCCTCTCCTCGTCGGAGAAGAGCAGCCTGTTGATGGTCACCGTCGTGCTGCCCCCGGAGCTCATGCCCCGGTAGCAGGTCTTGAAGTACTTCTTCTTGACCTCGCGGAAGATCACCCCGCGCAGCCGCGCCAGGCTCGCGGCGAGCGAACCGCTCTCAAGGGACTCGCCAAAGTCGAGCAGCGGCAGCACCTTCTCCAGCGCCTTGTTGATGTGCACCAGCACCGTCACCCGCGCCCACAGCTCCTCGGGGCTGATCTCCGCGAGTCTCGGATACAGCAGCCTCTCCGACTCCGACAGGCGAAGCGCGTACGACTCGACTTCGTCAATTGACACGCCCTTGTCGTCGTACAGACGGTTGACGATCTCCATGATCTGCGTGTCGATGGCGAGCCCCCTGGCACCGCCCGCCAGCAGGCCGCGCAGGCGCTCCACGCCCTCCGCGGCCTCCGGGGACTCCAGCGCCTTCTTGCGCTCGTCGTCCTCGAAGCTGGGCACCACATGGAAGGCGAACCCCCACACCTCCTTCTCCTGCTCGTCCTTCTCGGCCTCCTTGGCCTGCTGCAGCTCCTCGCCTTCCTCTTCCTTCTTCTCGCCGCTCTTCGCCGCCTGAGCCGGCTCCGCAGTGGGCTGCTGCGAGCTCGCAGGGGGGAAGAAGAACGGCGTCGAGGACGAAGAAGACGAAGCGGGCGAGGATGAGGATGGGGATGAGGATGAAGATAAAGACGAGGAGGACGAAGATGCGGACTGCGACGGGCCGGTTGAAGGAGGGAAGGTGAGCGGCGCCGAGAAGGTGAAGCGAGAACTGCTCTCCGCAGCAGGCTGCTGGGGCGCGCTCGCGGGCTGTTCGGATTCGCGGGGCTTGCTCACGTCCGTCCTTGCGAAGCCGTAGTACAGCGTGTCTGCCGTGATCACGTAGTCGTACGAGCCGTCTGGCTGCCTCCTGGGCAACAACCGGCCTACCTTCGTGCGGTCGTTCTCGTCCGCGGCGTAGAACTGCAGCGTCTCGCCGGGCCGGAGCTCGCACCGCGGGTCCAGGACGACGGCGAGGCTGCTCGCCCCGGGTACGTGCACCCTGCGCACGGTCACGTTCGAGCCGTCCGGCAGCGTCTGCGTCTCGGCGAATCGGGCCTCGGCGGTCGGGTCCTTCGCGGGGTGGGAATCGCTTTGCCTGAGCTGAACCAGTCCGGCGTTGAGGAAGGCAGTGCAGAGGAGGGGCGTGGGCAGGGGCTTGTCCTGCGTCCACCACTCGATGGCGTCGTACAAGCGCACCATGCTCGCAAACCAGTCGCCGTCTGACTCCGACTCTTCGTCCAGCTTGGGCTCCGCTTTCTTCGTGGCAGATGCTGCATCTCCTTCCTCTTCCGCGCCCTCCTTCTCGGTGGCCTGATCCTCCGAGTAGTCCCACTTGGCGCGCCGCAGCATGATGTGCAGCTCGACGAGGGTCATGAAGAAGTTCTTGTTCTGCGGCTTGTTGTCTCCGGAGGCCTCCTCGTACTCGGAGTGCATGCAGGCCGACACCCAGTCCGTGGCTTCCCTGCTGGGGCGCGCACGCAGCCGCGCTTCAGCGGTGGGCAGCGAGCTGATGCAGTCGGCGACGAGGGCCATAAGGAAGCGCGTCAGGCGGATGCGCCGGATCAGAACAGCGTCGTCACCGCGTACGTGGGCGATGATCTGCTCGAATATCCTGGCCGTGTAGGCCTCCTTCACCTCGGGGCTGCACTCGGCATACACCAGGGCGATGAGCCAGCTGGCGAAGTTGAAGTCGAGCTTGACGTGCTGCGACGCCAGCGGCGCGGAGGGCTTATCGCTCAGCCAGAAGCCCGCGCTCAGGCACGAGTCCAGCAGGCTGTGGGCGAGCAGCGGCGGCTTCTGAGCGGAGGCCTCCTGCCTGAGGCGTGTGGCCAGCTCCGAGGACACCACCTTCAGCACCGCGCTGGCCCCGGGCTTCTTCGATGCCGGCAGCGAGGCATAGGCGGCAAGGCTGCCGATTCTTCCGGCCGGGAGGCTCATGCTCTGGCCGGCGGGCGAGGCGCCGGTGAGATACTCGGCGCCGATGAACCTGAGGAAGGCCTGCAGCACGTCGTCGCTCACGTTCTCGAGCGGGAAGCGCACGTTCTCTGGCCAGTGGGCGAGGATAGCCAGCAGGGCCTCGCCGGCGTGCTTGCGCAGCAGCGCGGTCTCGTTGTGGGCAAAGAGCGTCTGCACGTCGGCCAGCGCCTGCTTGCGGACCAGCGGGAACGGGTCGGCCACGCCCTTGACCGGCCGCTTCAAGAAGCGCTGCGGGTACCACCACTCCTGCAGCAGGCCCGTCTCGCCGTCGTAGAGCTGGACCAGCGCCATGCCGGTGCCGGCGTTCACGGCCTTGACCAGGCCCGTGTGGCCGATGGTCTTCTCCATGGCGGCGTTCCACTCTTTCTTGGGCAGCATGGAGTTGATGTCCTTGAACACCTTGTACCAGCCGCCCACATGAATGTCCTCCGCGCTCGCGCCGCGCGCCCCGCTGCCGCGCGTGCTCGTGGACCCGCGGCGCGCACCGGGCTTGCGAGACGGCGCAGAAGCGGGCTGCGACGAGTCCCCTCCGAAAGAGAACGGGGCACTGGCCGCCGACCCAAACGTCGGGGGCAAGAGCAGAGTCGGTGCTCCTAACGTGAAAGCAGGCGGGGCAGACTCCGAGCTCGTCGATGACGGTGACGATGACGATGACGAAGTGGCCGAGGAGGCGGACGCATCCGGGGGCGTGGCAGCGGAGGGCTCCTCGGAAGAAGTGGTTGCGGCGGACTCGGATTGTTGGGTGCCGGGCTCGGCAACCTCGGCTCTCTGCTCGGGTTTGGAATCTTCCGCGGTCGAGTCGGTCTGTTCGTCGGAAGGCGCGTTGATGGCAGGAATGGAAAGCCTCTTGTCGCCGTCCACGGCGGGGGAAGCGCTAATGCGGGGCTGGTCAGCGCTCTCCAGGCCGAAACGGTCGACGATGATCTCGTCGCCTGTCGCAGCGTTCTCGGCGGGGTCGAGGGCAGGGAGGTTCTTGGCCATGTACGCATACACATCGAAGCAGAAGGGCTGCTGTCCGAAGTTGGCGGTGATCGTGGCGCTCTGGCTGCGATGCATGACCACCGGGAAGAGGTCAAGCGCTCCCTGGCGACGTACGTGACGCATACGGGGTGAGTACGGCTGTGGGGCAATGCCCCCTCGGCCAATCGGGGGAAAACGGCAGACGGGGCGGACTTACCGAGTGAGTGTCGGAAAGGGAGAAGGCATCGGGCAGGAGATTGCCGTTGTGAGTGAAGAAGATGGTCTTCTTCTCCCTGTGCCATCCACACCCTATGATGTCGCCCGAGCCAAACGAGTAGCCGTAGGTAGCGGTGTCGCCGCCAGGCGCACACTTGATTCCATCACCCCGGTAGGTGTACACCGTGGCGTAATCGCACACTTGCTCGCTGCCGTCGTCTGCCTGTCTGACGGCACCGCTGTCCGCGATGGGGCTGAGGCCCACCTCGACGAATCTGTACGTGCGATCACACGTCAACGCAAGCCGGTTCGTTCCAATCGGGGAGGCTTTGAAGTAAGTAGGGGCGAAAAAAAGGGAGGGAGGAGGGGAAGGGGGTGGGGTCGCGCGTACGAGCCACCACAGCCGGAGAGGAGGACCTCGAAGTAGAACACGGGCAGGAGGCGAGAGACGGGGAAGTTCGAGCAGGCCATGCTGACTTCGCCCGTACGAAGGCCGTTCTCCACAACGCGCAGGTTGAAGAGCGAGTGCCCGTCCTCGCCTCCCGCGTACTGGAGATTGCGCAGCTGGCTCCATCCGGTGGGCAGCGGCATGGGCACGTTGCAGTAGGGCGAAAATGGGATGCTGTCGTTCCACGCGGTGCGCGCGATGCTGTAAAGCCGGCTCCTCTGCGCCTCGGCCAGCTCCTCGCGGTTAGCCGGGCCTAATTCGGATTTCGCCAACGCAAGTTTCATAATGTCGCCGAAGCCACCAGCTGGTGAGAGAAGAGAAGCGACAGAAGAAAGAAAGAAGGAATGAGAGGAAAGAGTCAGTCTTGAACAGACAGACCAGATGTCTGATTCGGCAATTTAGAGAAGACGAACCCTTGTCGACGAAGTGCGAAACGGATGCCTCATCGGTGAGTAGAGAGGACAGGGCGAGGATGCTGCAGGACTTCATCTGGGCGTAGATGGCATGCCACGAGCGGTTGAAAGGCTGGTGCTGGAGAGGGCTCTGGGACGGCTGGATTCGAGGTCTCGTGTGCAGGAAGAACATCGCAAGTTGGCCGAGGGAGGCGAGCGAGAGGGACGAGTCCAGCGCCACCTCGGAGATGGCTTTGACAGAGTCCAGCGCGTCGATCTGGTGGACGATCCGCTTGGGGCAGTCGCGGTAGACCACCTTGGCCTTGCCGAACTGCAGGTCCAGGTCCACAATCACGCCCTGCCGGTAGGTGGCGCTCGATGAGGACGGTGAGTCCTTCGACGCGGCGGCGGTATCCCTGGTGACTTCGACGCAGCCACCGATGCGCAGCGGCTCGGGGAAGCCACCAACGATGGCGAGGACAGCGAGATCGTGCCAGGCCCTCCGCAGCAGGTGGGGATCCTTGGGCTCGTGGCGCATGAGGTCGGGGATGTCCTCGAGGCCGCGGGTCACCATCTCGCGTAGCTTCTCGCGCCACACGGGCGACACGTTGATGAGGTGGCGCAGAAGCGCGATCACTTCGGAAGCGAGGGCCAGCGCAACGCGGGCGTCGACGGTCTTCTGTACGGCGTCCTTGGGCTGCCACGGCAGGAGCTTGTGAGGCCACACGGGCTGACTGGGCGCCGCCTGGGTAGGTGTCGTGCTCGGCCCGCTTCCGCTCGACAGCGCGCTTGCAAACGACGACGACGCAAAGGAGAGGGCAGGCGGGTTGCTCGTGGCCGTGCTCGTGGCGCTGGCGGCTTCAGTCGTGCTGGATGGCGACGATGCGAAGCTGAACGAAAAGGTCGGCCAGCTGGTCGCGCCAGCCGACGTTGAGCCGCTCGAAGAGGCCGCGGAAGTGGGGAAGGAGAACGGCGGCGGGGAGGTTGGAGACGAATCGCTCGGCGTACCGAAGGAAGGCAGAGTGAACGTGGAGAGCGTGAAGGAGGACGTGCTGCTCGCTGACGTGCTCGGCAAGGGCGCAGCGGTGGTCACGCTCGGAACAACTGATGTCAGAGTCACCGGGGCAGGCGACGTTGGCGAGGGCGAAGAAGAGAGCTCAGACGAGGCCGCCGCCGCAGGCGAGGGCGAGGTGGTTGTGCTGGCGGGCGAGGGCAGGTCTGAGCCAGCGGGCGAAGGAGCGGAATCGGTGGCCGCCGGGGTCGGCGAGGCGAGACTGAAGAGCGGAGCAGCCGCCTCCGAAGCTACGGCGCTGCTTGAGCTCGGGGCGCTTCGCTTGCTTCGACGGGGCGAGCGCGACGAGCGGCCCACCCCGACGGAGAACTCGTCCAGGACGGACAGCAAATCCACGCCGGAAGACGGAGCCACCGAACTCGGCGCCGAGGCAGAAGGCCCTGGTGACGTGGCGCCCAAAGAGAACGTCGGCGCCGGCGCCGGCGTCGAAGCTGGCGCTGTCGACGAGATCGGCTCAGCAGCAGCAGCAGCAGCAGCCGAAGCAGCATTGCCGAAGCTCACGCGCAACTTGGTCGGCTGTGGTACGAGACCGGCGCCGGCGCCCGGCTGTTCTGGGGGTGCAGCAGGGGCGGCAAAGGCCTCGGGGTGGTGGCGGGACAGGTAGGCCATGGCAGCAGCAAGCACTTGAGGCGCTTTGACCGACGTGACAGGGCACACGTTGCAGAGGGCCGAGCCGATAGTGTTGAAGAAGAACGAGAGGATGCTCTGCTCGCCCGCGGCGATGGCGTCCGCGTGCAGCTGCTGCAGGGGATCGCCGGCGGACGGGGTCGGGTAGGTGTCCTCGTTGACCAGGCGCCAGAGGTAGTCCAGACGCTCGACCCGCACCAGCGGCACGACATCGCGCAGCAAACGGGTGGCGATCCTCTGTATGCGCGGGCTGCCCACGAGCACCAGTGAGAGCAGCGTCTGCATGCTGTGGCTGTTCTCGGCGATGTAGCGCAGCACGCCCACCGAGTGGGTCAGCGGGTGCAGCAGCCGCATGATGCTGAGGCATCTCTTCTCCACCTGGCGGTACTCCTTCAGGCGGTCCAGCGGCACCGTGTGGCTGTGCCACCCGGCTCCCGGCTGCGAGCCCGGGTAGGCGAACGGGTCGGAAACCGCAGGGGTCGTGTTCCCTCCTCTGCCGGGGGCTTCAGACCCTCGGGCGGTCGAGACGAAATGATGTTGGTGCTGCGCGCGGAATACGCGGAGGCTGGTGCTGAGCTCGTTGAAGAGCAGCTCCATGATGCGCTTCTGGAACTCGGTGAGCGCGGGCAGCTTGGCGTCCTCGCCCCCGCTCGGGTCCGCAGACTTCTGAAGCTGCCTCATAGACGGCGAAGGCGGGGCTGCTGCCGCCTTGGCGGCCGCGACGCGCTGGAGAAGCTTGGCGCGGTCGGTGGCGTAGTCGTCTTCGTCGTCGGACGAGTCGCCCTGCTTTTGGCCCACACAGTGGAGCGCGAGCAGGCCGAAGCCCAGCCGGGCCGCGCGGGCGATCTGCTTCTTCTCGGCCTTCTCCGTGCCCAAGATGAGCGACGCGATGGCGAAGCCCGAACTGCTGCTGGGCTGCACAGTGGCGTCGGTTGCGCCGGAGGACTCCTGCGACGAGCCGAGCGAGGAATCCTCGCATGCCAGCTTCTTGAGGATGGCCAAAATGCCGGTCTTCTGGAGGAACTGACCGTCCTCCTGTTCACGGAAACCGAGCGTCCACAGCTGTATCAAAAGCACCTTCAGGACGGCCTCTTGGATGTCCCTGCCGCGGAGCATCAAGGCCAGCTGCGAGTACAACCCCTGGAAGACGTCCTCGAGCTCTTCACGCGTGCTGCGCTGGCAGGCCTGATTAAGGAAAGGATATGAGATCTTACACTCGAAACACACCAACAAGGAGATGACGACGCTAAAGGAAGGGTTCTCCTTGCCTGTGCAAGATGCATGTAATGGTGTTTCTCGAGCGAGGCCGTGCTGAGCGGTACGCCCACATGGTCGGTCTTGAGCGCGCGCAGGAGAGCCTGGAGCAGGTCGTACTGCACCGAGCGCAGGGAGATGTGCGGCAGGAGGGAGCTCAAGGTGCGCAGCCCGTTGATGCGGCCCTGCGCCCGCGTCTCCCGCTGCTGCATGCCAAGGAGCAGGCTCGCCGGCTGGAGCTTCTCGTCCACGATGAAGGCCACCACGGCGTCGGAGACGACGGAGTCCTGCGAGGGGTCGATCGCGTTGGCCGACTGCGCCTCCTTGGTGCGGTCGCGGAAGAGCTTCCACATCTTGAAGGACTCCTGCACACGTCGCTGGTTCTCGTTGGTGTCCTTGCGCTCCATCAGCTGACGGCGCCTCTCGGTCGGCGATGCGATCAGGTCTCCGGTATCGAGCAGGTCTTCGGCGGCCACCGAGCCGGCGTCGCCAACGGCGGCGCGCGGCTTGGAGCGTTTGAGCGTGCCGGTCGATCGCGCACGCAATATGCGCGGAGTGCCTCCCCCGCCCGCCGTGCCCTCTACGCTGGAAGTCAGGGCCTTGCGCTCCGTGGCCGTGCCCTTCTTGAGCAGCATCGACGAGCTGGAGCGAGACAGCCTGTCGCGCTCGTCTGCCGCCTCGCTCCTTTGATCCGTGTTGGCCTTGGGCTCGGGCACGCGTACGGTCAGCAGGAATTCGATCTTTTTCAATAGCGGCTCGCACACTTTCTCATACATGGCCTCGGCGCTGTGAGAGGCGAGGGTGAGCTTCTAACTTGGCGTGTGCATTGTATCCCGTGTGTGTGTGTGTGTGTGTGT
>CDFF01070111.1:0-18405 GCA_000826265.1 Acanthamoeba culbertsoni
AAGCGACGAGTTAGCTGAAGAATATTAGGCGCATGATCAGGCTGTCTGCTCCATCTCTGTTGTACATCAAGAAGAGCTCGTGATCAGCCTCACTTAAGGGGTGGTGGCAAGTGAAGATGTCAAGGATGGTCAGTTACCAGGTCAAGACACTCGGTCGGTTGAATCTTCCTGTAGAGGCCGAATTCAGCGATCGTCATCTGCCTCGCCAGCTCGCCAGGATGTAGATCAGTAAAGTCCTTCAGCAGGACGGGTGGCCGGATCGGTTTGGGCGCGTCTCCAACAGGCACCATTGCAAGTTCTTGGCCCGCAGCCTGTCTCAGCAATAAGCATCACAAAACATGATATTTAAAAAATGAAAATAAAAATAAAAAGTCTTATCAATGAAAATAAAAATGCACAGTGGGAAGGGGGAAGCGCACCTTTCGCGAGATAGAATAGAGTAGCTTGTGCGCTGGTTTGGTGAAGTGAGGATCGCTTGCCAGCTTGTCGCTGAGGAACTGCGTGAGGCGAAGCTGCCTGGCGTCGAGGCCCTCGAAGTCATACCAGTAGCTCTCCACCCAGGTCTTGATCACGAACCATATCCTGTTCCATGTGTGGGTGATCGGCGGCGTCCAGCGAAGGAGGATGAGGATAACGGAGGAAGAGGAGGTTACTTGCTCCTTATGGTGAGCTTGAAGAGTTCCCAATCTTCTCTTGAGCGGCCCTCACGTATTCGCCGTGGTATGGCATGTCTACGTCCATGGCCCCTCGGAGGGTCAATGCAAAAGGGTGGACAAGCAGGGGAGAGGGCAATGTGAGGGATGAAATACCTCTGGATCAGCAGGCTGATCACTTCATCGGGAGTCGAGAACGAGTGAAGCGTGAGCAGGAAGGCCTGCACAAAGAATGGGTCGTGGCCATGGTCTCCCGTGAGCCGCTCCACCAGCTTCGTGAGCGTCCTTCAGGCCGGGTGAACGGTCAGCAGTACATCTTGCACGAGGGCTCACTCACTTACTCACACACACACACACACACACACACAGGTGTGTGCGTACCCTCCGATGAGCACACCCTCGGCATTGAACTTGGTGTTGCCTGCATGATCCGCTTCTTCGAACGGATACTCCCACTCCCCGCTTAAGGTCATGCATGAGGCATTCCTCTCCAGAAAACTTGCAGTTTCTACAAAAAGGGAGGGGAAGGGAGGGAGAGGAGAGAAAACATACTCTGCTTCGTCGTCACCATCATCGTCACCATCACTGCGGCCACCCTCCTCGTCTCCCATCTGTGATCCTTCCTCCGTGCTGTGTCACCCATGAGGAAATGAGGATGTCGGTTGGGTTTGTGTCGGTGTGCGGTGACGAACCTCACGGCGGTGTACTGCTCCCCATCATTGGATTCGGCGGGGTCATCGAATAGCCACGAGTGATACGATATGAAGAGCGAGGTCAGTCGATTCACGAGGTGGATGATTTCTATATTGGCCATCGGCTCGCCCGGCTTGAATAGCAGCGTGGGTCCCACCACCGTCGCAAGAGCCTGTGCACCGAAACGCATAGAGCACAGAAGGGTTGTGACCATCAGTGATCACCGAGAATCCAGGCATTCAACACTGTGGGCAGGGCCGTCTCTCCCCTACCGCAAGGTTCATCCTGTTGATGTGTTCGTACTGATGGACGGTCGCCCAGTATTGCACCAGCTGCCGTAGCGTCTCCTTGTTCACGGCCGGAAGCTCCTGGATCACCTCCTTCATGCCCCACAGTACGGCGTCGTTCTTGGAGACAGACGGCACGCAATGAATTAGGTTCGTCGTCAGGTGGTCTTGAATTGGGAGTGGAACGCAGATGGCATTCAAGAAGTACATCTTCTTCATCATTGCGGCTGACTAGGACCCAACGATCGTAGAGACGGGCGGTGAGAAGAGGCTCCGGCAGTTCCCTCAGGAAGGCCTTGAGCAAATTCGACACATTGTTCACATTCATTACTCCATCGAAGCTGATTGGCTCCCCTGGTGGTGGTTGGTGATGGTGATGGTGATGGTGGTGGTGGTGGTGATTGAAGCCGACATCAGAGAAGCACACAATATGGTCTCTTCAACACTCGCGTCACTGAATCAGCAACGCACCGTTTTCAAACCTGTCTCGCAGTTGATTCATTTGTGCGGTGCTTCCTGCCTCACGGAAGATTCCCTCTGACATTGCCCCTAAATAGTAGAGGAGAGGAGAAGGAGAGGGCGATTAATGAGCTGGACAAAAAGCGTGGTCGTCCGTGACTGACTGGCAGGTTCGGTCACCGTACCGTTTTGCTTTCTGAGGTATTGAAGGGCCTGATGTACGAGCAGCGGGATCTGCAGTGTCGGATGCGTCTGACGTTGTGCTTCCATGATCTCCTCGAGCGGGATTCCGAACACCCTGGCCTTGCTGCCTGGCGAGGCCGCGGACGAGGAGGGAGAAGGAGGCACTTCGTTGGAGTGCAGGATGTGTTTGTCCGCCAATACCGATGCCGCCGGACGGTACAGCAGCCAGGTGCTGAGATAGGTGAGCCAGCCCTCCTTCTCCTTCGCACCCGTTACGGTGGTCGTAGAAGATGACGACGATGTCGTGGTTGGCGTGTCCGTGCTTTGGTTGAGAGTTTCGGCACCGCTTCCGCTGCTCTTGGATGAGGTCAGAGACTGACCCGTGGTGAGGGCATCAGACGAGCTTCCTTGCGCGATGCTGCTGCTACTACTACAGTTAGCCTCCGAAGCGTTCGTGCTGGGCGCCATCCTTCTGGATATGCCTCGGCTGGAGTAGAGCTTGTCTTTGAGATCATCCTGCCCCATGAGCACCGCCGGCAATGGTATAGGAGGGAGAGGTGGAGGAGCGCTCTCTTCAGAGAGCCTATGAGTCGCCTCTTCCGCATTCTTCGCTTCCTCGTTGTCGTCCACCTGCCCCGCTTCTATTCCATAAAGCCCCACCTCATCCTGCAGAGCCACGTAGCTGTTTGGCTGGGCCGAGCGTCGCCATGCCAGGTTTTGAGCCGTGCCGGTAGTAAGCCGACGCACGAGTACAGGGTGATTGAGTTCGGGTTGCAAAGCAGGATCCTGATTCGCTTGAGGTTGCTCGGCGAGAACGGACATTGCACGCAGAGGACGGCTCTGGCTGGTAGCAAGGCTCTCGGTGCGTGCTCTTGTCGGGATGGGCGGCGGTATGCGTCGTCTCGGTGAAACTCTAGGGTTGGGTGGAGGCGCACCTCTCTCATCGACGGGCATGGGAGGGACAGCTGAGGAGTTATCTGACCCGACATCAGCAACAGGGGCGTCCGAGCTCCTTTGCCTCTGTAGGCGTTGCATGATTTGCTGTGCGAGCATCTGCTGCTGGGCAGCTTGTGGAGACAGGTTGGTTGGGACGCCCGCAGGTTTATCCTCATGGAGGGTACTTGCAAAATGTTGATGAGTGGATTCTTCTGCTCTCTCCTGTAGAGGTGCACTCTTTTGTGTTAATGCTTTTTTAATTTTTTGTTTTGTTTTTGTTTCTATTCATGTTGTGGGTGTGTGTAACATAGTATGCATTTGTGTAGGGAGAAAAAAAAAAGAGAGGAAAAAACCGAGTGCTGTTTCTGTACCTGTAAGACTGGCGAGGCCGTGGGTCTAACAGGAGGTTGTGGGAGGGGTTTGTTTGTGGTGGAAAGCGGCTCAGCACCTCCCTGAAGGGGTGGGACCTTACCACGTATGGACTGCTGGCGCCACCGCTTTTTATCTGTGTGTTGGGGTCCTGAAGGGGTAAGCCTCTGCATGCAGCAAGGAGGAGACAAAAAGAACCTGCACCCGGCTGCACTTCCATTTCTCTCTCTAGAGCCACAACTGCAACCGAGTGTGTTTTTGGGCGTTGCGCTACCCGTGGTGCGGCACCAATCGCCATGCTCCCTGCCTATATTAAATTGTCGTAAAAAGAAATGTAGAGAAAAACTTGAAAAGGCCTTAGGAATTAAAAGAACGAAGGCAACCACCATTGTGCTTGTGTTATTGGTCCTTCTCTCGCCAGCGCTGGTTGGTAACCAAGCTTGCCTGGTTACTTGTACCGGCAAGAGCGGTCGGTCGCCACAGCAAGGGCGGGCCGAGAGTTTAGTTGGCTGAATGTTTGGGCGCAAAAAGAAAACGAAGAAGGGAGTTCCCCCGTCGGGGGAACCCACTCCCTCTCGTCCATCGGGTAGTAATACTTCACCTGTTCAAATTTCTGTGAGGAACACTGGCTCCTCCGAGTCTCTCCCTGGCGACCATTATGACAGTTCGCCGAAGAAAAGGAAGCTCTCTATCAAGCAGAGGCTGGAGGCTTTCTTTGGCTCTCGCGAGAAGGACCTCCCCACCTTTCTCGCTCAAAAGGGCCCACATGTGGCTCCCGTGAGCGGCCATGACCCTGTTGTTCTCGAAACCACTGCCAATAACGCCTCTACCCCATTTCAGTCTCCTCCTCTTTATACTCCTATCCAACATAACCCTGTTCCTCCTCGTCCCATCATCTCATCTCCCTCTCCATCGCCTCCCTCTGTTCCGCCTCCACTCCCCGTGTTCAATGTTCCATCCCAGTTTCCGTCGTCAGGGCTTCCGCGTCCTCGACCCTTGACAACCCACACACAGCAACTCACCACTTCTGTTAACTATCCCGGTCTGGTTCCACTACCACCGCCAACAGATGATGTCTCTCCTCCTCTCCCTCCTCTCCCTCCTCCACTATCTGCCTCCTCTCCTTTGCGGCCATTGCTTCACCGCACTCCAAGCCCTCCGCCGGCACCATCCAACTCACTCCCAAGCGCGCCTCTATTTCGCTTACCAAGCGTCCCCAGCGAAGCCAATGCCATGCGCGTTCTTCCACACCAGTCGCCATCAGTCATTTCTATGGGTCGCTCAACCTCTCCTTCTTGCACCCTATCGCCTTCCACCTTGCGCGGCGTTTCTGCCCAGGGCTCAGATTGTCGGCCAGCATCCCCATCTTGTATTGCTGAGGCCGATGTGCCACCCCCGCCCCCGGAACGCGAGGATTCTACGAGGGGTCTCCCACCCACCCCTCCGGTTAGAGACGATCCCTTTGATTCATCAGCTTCTTCCCCCGAGCTTGATCAACAGCCTCACCCTCTTCCATCTCACGAGGAGCTCTCCCTTTCCCCGCCTCCATTACCCGCTCGTGACGACGAGGACGCCGTGCTCACCTTTACGCTGCGAGACGATATCGTCCCGTGTGGAGAGACCGATTTCCCACCTCATCACATGCACCAGACCCCGCCGCCTGAACCCCCCTCGCGCTCTGAACATCCCACGCCCACTCCTCCCCAGCGTTCGCCCAACTCGTCGCCACGGCTCCCTGCGGATCTGCAGTATTGCCCTCGCCGAGAGGGCATCGAGGGTGTACGATCGCCCCAGAAGCATGAGATTCCTCCGCTCCCTCATATCGTCCCTTCCACTCCGCCCACACGGACTCCCTCTCCACCCCCTCGGCCCAGCGAAGTCTCGCCACGCATCGAAGTGAGGCATCAAACCTCGAGTGTACCCGACGGGGTCGGCCCGATAGAGAGCATCCGCTCTCGCTCCCCTTCTCCCTCCCTTGCGCTTCCGCTCGCGCGTGATCACAGCGACCCGGCAACAAGCACTCCGAGCGGGCCTTCCGCACCCAACGAACCAACGTCGGAATCTCTTTGCGACTTACCTCCCATCACTGCAGACACAGCCGCAGAGACAGTACCCGAAAGTCCTGCCCCTATAGCCGAGACATCTTCCCGAGTGGAGCCTACTCTGCCCGATAGTCCGAAGAACGATGAGGAATTACACGTCCGAGCAATGACCGAGGAAGACCGACCATTTCCCCACGACCCTCGCTCGCCAGATCCTTCTCCTCGGCGTCCAGCACCTGAAGAAGAGGTTGAGAGTGTAGAGCGAGAGGCACCCCAGATGCGATCTCCGCGAGAGCCCACCCCTACTCCTTCCCCCTCTCCATCGTCTGGCCTGCCTGTTGAAGACAGCAAGACCGCGTCGACACCAAGCGAAGAGGAAGAGACGAGTAGCGAAGTGCGTCGAGCTCCCCACGGGCAAGAGGCGATCGAAGCGCATGCAAACGGCGAAGAGAAGGAGGCCCTCCAGGACGAGACGCCAACTACAGACGCACTCCCGAATGAGACCACTCCATCTCCGCGATGTGGCGCACCATCGCAGGAGTCTGACAGCGCCCTGGACCCTCGGAACCCGCCAGCGGAAGTCCCTGTCGCCCTGGTGCATCATCCGCCCCAATCACCTCCATCAGCGCCACCGACACAGGACGATCAGAAGGTCAATGGCTGTCCGTCCGTAGGGTCGCCGCGCGAAGGCAACCCATCGGGTTCGATGGCAGCCAGCCCGCGGTCGCCCGCCACCGAAGATGACAAGCCAGATGCCGCGTCGCCATCACCGCCTCCACTCGCCGAGCGGGCCTCCATTGTAGATGTCCAAGACCCCGTCTTGACGGCCGCAGATACCAAGTCCTCCACGGATCCCGCCCCTTTCACCGAGCACGGTGAGGGCGATCAAGCCGGCGATGATGGGACGACATCGGCAGATCGTGCAGAAGCCGATCTTCCCCATACCGGTGTCAATGGATGTGAGATCTCATCACCTGGAGCAACGAAGTCCACGTCTATCGGTGAAACGGATCAAGTTGAAAGAATCGAGGACTCCACACCAGAGTCGGTGCCTCCTCTCAATGATACGGAGAAGGAAGAAGAAAAGAATACTCTGATCAGCGATCAGGCTAATGAGGCTTCCAAGGAATCTGCATGCGCGTTTGAAGTCAATCCGCTACCCGCCGACCGGAGGGAAGCAAGCGGTTGCGGAGAGCTTACAGAAAATTCTGGAGTATCATCATGCGCCACCATCGATCTCATCGAGACGGCCGATGCCAACACCGTAGAGAACGGCGACATGGCCTCACAGCCTCCGCTCGCTGAACACGAGACGAACGGTGATGCACCTGAATCAGGCGCGTTGGCAGCGACCGATGCTCCAGAGGAGGCCACCACGAAAGCCCCCCGAGTCAATGTGCTATCGTTGGCGGTGTCCAGAGGCGCCGAGCAAAGCGCATCGCTAAATCATTTGACTCGCAGCCGGCCGGCCATGGCTGAACGCAAGCGGCCTACGAACCCACGGAGAGCCAAAGCCCTCAGCATCACGGTAAAGTGCCCCTTTTTTTTTTTCGGTGCATACGAATGTGAAGCGATCCTACCTTTCTCTTTTCCGTGATGCGGCAGGTGGGCCCACAAACGAAGGAGGTAGTTGAACCTACGCGTGAGATGCCGCCCGAGAACGACGACGAGTCTCCGTCAACTCAGCAGCTGGGCTGTGCACTTTGTCCCTACCTGCTGGGCAGGCCCGGCATGATCCCTGGACGGGTTCGAAGCTCTCCCGACCTGACCAATGAGCTCCGAGGCGCTTTCCTCGCCCGCTCACAAAGTACGTACATCCTATTGTTTATAACATGTGGGCGCTGATGCATTGCGTCCATCAGCCCCGACGGGGAGCCCAGTTGCAAAAGCGCGACCACTTGCAGCTCTCTCCGGCTGCAAGGGAGGAGCGTAATTTTTCTGATGCTCTTTTTCAAACGTAAAGTGGTAAACATGGGCTGTGCCCCTGTGGACTCCGTAAATTTTGTAATTCTGTGGAAGAATGGAAGATAAATTACTTTTGTCTTTTTTTTATTTCACAAAAACAACCTCAATTCAGACCAAGAATCATCCAGGTACTTACTTTTCCTTAGTTTTCTTTGTCGGTCAATAACACATAAAGACTGTTATTTAAAGAAAGCCATGAAGGGCAAAAAAAGCCCAGCTATCTCAACAATTACTTCTGTCCTATGCTGCTAGAATTTTTACATTCCAACTTTAAACTCTTACATCCATTGAAGTCACCTTCAAGTCTACAATATTCTTGGTTAACCACTGATGGACCTCTCAGTCGACGCAAACAGCACTTGCAGCTCCATGAAAGGAGTAGCTTTGGCGCACACGTTCTCATTTGCTGATGTATCATCAAACAACAACTGCCAATCAAATTCAAAAAGCGGGTTTTATGGTAGTGTGTTTACAAGTTGGTCGCGTCCAGGTCACTTGATTTTAAGAATAGGGTTGTTCTCCAGGTCGCCCATGTCCTTCAGCACCTTTGCAACATCGAATCGTAACTCGTGGAACTGCTCGACAGTTAACTCGAATGTTCGGATGGACCCTATTTCAGCACCGTTTAAAACAACGAGCCAGGAAAGCTGTATGTTGAGGAATGGAGTGGCCATTTATGCGTACCGTCACTCAGCGTAAGTTGAAAGAGGAGGGTGGGCTTAAGAACGCGGTTGAGAGAAGAAGTTGAGATGGTGACATCCACACGCCAACGCAAGTCGGCGAGGGTAGGAAATCTGACATCCCCCTTCCTTCCACTCACCGGTCCCGAAGTGACAGCAAGAGATGCTCTCTTAGGTGCACCGGTATAGCCCAGCGCTACAGATTGTGGTCGCGACTAGCAAATCGAGATTAATTGCAAATACTATTAAAAGCACCAGAATAAAGGTACCTTGGCCACGTTCATTGTATGCAGCGGAACCAGTAGATAAGAGTCTTAGTTGTCTTTGTCGTTGGAATTTTTCTACTATGTTTTCATCTGTTTTTCCTTAAGCTATTATTTTGGATTAATCTTGATTTTCAATAACAATCGCTAAATGTGGAGGGCTCAGCGGGGCGCTTTGAGAGTTGCGGGTGTGACCAGAAACAACCTTGGTGTGAGGGGCTCAGCCGCGGCCCTTTTGCCACGCAGGGCTGGTGCTGAGACTGAGCCTGAATGGAAGCTGTATCAAGAAGGAGACCCCACCCTCTTTGACAACTGGAAGGGCAAGGTAGAAAAAACCCTTTGGTTTTCTAAATTTCTAAATTAATGTGTGCTCCAACCCCCCTCCAACTTATTTTTTTAGGCTCCCGGAGCATTGGCCGAACAAGTGGACATTGATCCCAACGATTGGCACGCCATGACACCAGATTACGATACCTCTGTTTCTGTACAGAAAGCCGTTGTCTCTCTCGGTATCGCTTTTGGGGTGCTTGCCGGCTTTTACTACTTCTGCAAGGCTGTCGCCCCCGAACCAGACCTGGTGAGTGTACCCTTGGCCCAATTTCACGGGGCTGGTACTGGGCTAATTCTTGACTGTCACACATTAGATACCCCGTAATGACTGGCGTACGATGCCGCCAACGATCACCAAGGACCAGCCAGGCAGCCCCTACACTCACCGCC
This sequence comes from Acanthamoeba culbertsoni, assembly GCA_000826265.1. Taxonomy (NCBI): domain Eukaryota; phylum Discosea; order Longamoebia; family Acanthamoebidae; genus Acanthamoeba; species Acanthamoeba culbertsoni. Next base: position 9,251 of record CDFF01070111.1, read on the forward strand.
CTCAGTAAGCCAGCATGGATAAATAAAACACAACAAACCTTCGGATTTCATTAAATACGAATACTCTCACAAAAAAAGACTTTTCTGCACGACTGCTATTCGCGCACTTGGAAGTCGGTGTCGATGGCCGAGCAGTTACAAATGGCCAACAGCAACTTGGCCTTCATCACCTCGCGCGATGTGTAGGGAGGAAGCTTGAGCGTGTAGAAGCAGGTGGCCGACTGCGGCAGGGAGTCGACCGCACTGTGCAGCCGCGTGACGGTGAGCTTGTTCGATCCGTCCGTGGCCAGCCGCTCGCGGCCGGTCACGAAACGCAGGAAAAGGGCGCGCTCCCTGTGGGTGAATTCGGCCACGGTCTCCCAGAGCATGGTGATGGCGGGGTCGTCGGCGCCGAGGAAGCCCTGGTAGTTGACGTTCTTCTTGAGGATCTCCACGTCGATTTCGGGCTTGCCGCACACGAGCAGCTTCAGCTCCTCCCAGGTGAAGAGCGACAGGATGTTGATGGGCACCATGTCGGCGAGTCCCTTGCGCATGGCCGCCACCTGGGCGCTGCTCTCGGCCAAGCGGCGCTCCCGCACCAGCCGGACGTACTCGAGTCGGTTCTCGTAGGTGACGTCGAGGTCTCGCCCGCCCTCCTTGAGCTCCACCTTGCTGCCGTCGCTCAGCGCCGTGGTGAAGTTCTCGAAGATGATCATGCCGAAGTTCTCGGCGTTCAGGTCGTAGGCCTCCGGGTTCTGCAGCTGGTCCAGGCACTGGCCGCAGAACTGGTCGATGTCGCGCAGGTCGTCGTTGGTGAGCTCCTGGCCCACGAGCGGCTTCCACACCACTGACGGCAGGTCGAGCGGCAGGGGCGTCTTGGAGCGAATGGCCATGCCCATGAGGCGCCCCAGGAACTCGTACATGGCGAGATGCAGCCCCGACTGCGACGACGGCTTCGGGATGTACTTGTCCCTGTTCTGGCCGATCCCCACCTCCTCCATCGCCAGCTGCGCGTTGGGGCACGGGATGAACAGCGGCAGCTGGTCCGACTGCAGCTCCTCGCACATGAGCGACAGGCACTCCCTGTAGGGGCCGCCCCCGTCCGTCGCCCCCTCGCCCACCAGCCGCACCGTGAACGCCCTCTGGTTGGACCGCAGCTGCGCGGGCGGCACGCTGTACAGCTGGTAGAAGGCCTGCGCGAAGATGCCCCACTTGATGTTGGCGTCGTCCTCCCAGGGGAACGGATCGCTGCCGCCGTTGTTCAAGGCGCGCGTCCGCTTGGCCATCTGCTTCTGCGCCTCCCTCTCCTCGTCGGAGAAGAGCAGCCTGTTGATGGTCACCGTCGTGCTGCCCCCGGAGCTCATGCCCCGGTAGCAGGTCTTGAAGTACTTCTTCTTGACCTCGCGGAAGATCACCCCGCGCAGCCGCGCCAGGCTCGCGGCGAGCGAACCGCTCTCAAGGGACTCGCCAAAGTCGAGCAGCGGCAGCACCTTCTCCAGCGCCTTGTTGATGTGCACCAGCACCGTCACCCGCGCCCACAGCTCCTCGGGGCTGATCTCCGCGAGTCTCGGATACAGCAGCCTCTCCGACTCCGACAGGCGAAGCGCGTACGACTCGACTTCGTCAATTGACACGCCCTTGTCGTCGTACAGACGGTTGACGATCTCCATGATCTGCGTGTCGATGGCGAGCCCCCTGGCACCGCCCGCCAGCAGGCCGCGCAGGCGCTCCACGCCCTCCGCGGCCTCCGGGGACTCCAGCGCCTTCTTGCGCTCGTCGTCCTCGAAGCTGGGCACCACATGGAAGGCGAACCCCCACACCTCCTTCTCCTGCTCGTCCTTCTCGGCCTCCTTGGCCTGCTGCAGCTCCTCGCCTTCCTCTTCCTTCTTCTCGCCGCTCTTCGCCGCCTGAGCCGGCTCCGCAGTGGGCTGCTGCGAGCTCGCAGGGGGGAAGAAGAACGGCGTCGAGGACGAAGAAGACGAAGCGGGCGAGGATGAGGATGGGGATGAGGATGAAGATAAAGACGAGGAGGACGAAGATGCGGACTGCGACGGGCCGGTTGAAGGAGGGAAGGTGAGCGGCGCCGAGAAGGTGAAGCGAGAACTGCTCTCCGCAGCAGGCTGCTGGGGCGCGCTCGCGGGCTGTTCGGATTCGCGGGGCTTGCTCACGTCCGTCCTTGCGAAGCCGTAGTACAGCGTGTCTGCCGTGATCACGTAGTCGTACGAGCCGTCTGGCTGCCTCCTGGGCAACAACCGGCCTACCTTCGTGCGGTCGTTCTCGTCCGCGGCGTAGAACTGCAGCGTCTCGCCGGGCCGGAGCTCGCACCGCGGGTCCAGGACGACGGCGAGGCTGCTCGCCCCGGGTACGTGCACCCTGCGCACGGTCACGTTCGAGCCGTCCGGCAGCGTCTGCGTCTCGGCGAATCGGGCCTCGGCGGTCGGGTCCTTCGCGGGGTGGGAATCGCTTTGCCTGAGCTGAACCAGTCCGGCGTTGAGGAAGGCAGTGCAGAGGAGGGGCGTGGGCAGGGGCTTGTCCTGCGTCCACCACTCGATGGCGTCGTACAAGCGCACCATGCTCGCAAACCAGTCGCCGTCTGACTCCGACTCTTCGTCCAGCTTGGGCTCCGCTTTCTTCGTGGCAGATGCTGCATCTCCTTCCTCTTCCGCGCCCTCCTTCTCGGTGGCCTGATCCTCCGAGTAGTCCCACTTGGCGCGCCGCAGCATGATGTGCAGCTCGACGAGGGTCATGAAGAAGTTCTTGTTCTGCGGCTTGTTGTCTCCGGAGGCCTCCTCGTACTCGGAGTGCATGCAGGCCGACACCCAGTCCGTGGCTTCCCTGCTGGGGCGCGCACGCAGCCGCGCTTCAGCGGTGGGCAGCGAGCTGATGCAGTCGGCGACGAGGGCCATAAGGAAGCGCGTCAGGCGGATGCGCCGGATCAGAACAGCGTCGTCACCGCGTACGTGGGCGATGATCTGCTCGAATATCCTGGCCGTGTAGGCCTCCTTCACCTCGGGGCTGCACTCGGCATACACCAGGGCGATGAGCCAGCTGGCGAAGTTGAAGTCGAGCTTGACGTGCTGCGACGCCAGCGGCGCGGAGGGCTTATCGCTCAGCCAGAAGCCCGCGCTCAGGCACGAGTCCAGCAGGCTGTGGGCGAGCAGCGGCGGCTTCTGAGCGGAGGCCTCCTGCCTGAGGCGTGTGGCCAGCTCCGAGGACACCACCTTCAGCACCGCGCTGGCCCCGGGCTTCTTCGATGCCGGCAGCGAGGCATAGGCGGCAAGGCTGCCGATTCTTCCGGCCGGGAGGCTCATGCTCTGGCCGGCGGGCGAGGCGCCGGTGAGATACTCGGCGCCGATGAACCTGAGGAAGGCCTGCAGCACGTCGTCGCTCACGTTCTCGAGCGGGAAGCGCACGTTCTCTGGCCAGTGGGCGAGGATAGCCAGCAGGGCCTCGCCGGCGTGCTTGCGCAGCAGCGCGGTCTCGTTGTGGGCAAAGAGCGTCTGCACGTCGGCCAGCGCCTGCTTGCGGACCAGCGGGAACGGGTCGGCCACGCCCTTGACCGGCCGCTTCAAGAAGCGCTGCGGGTACCACCACTCCTGCAGCAGGCCCGTCTCGCCGTCGTAGAGCTGGACCAGCGCCATGCCGGTGCCGGCGTTCACGGCCTTGACCAGGCCCGTGTGGCCGATGGTCTTCTCCATGGCGGCGTTCCACTCTTTCTTGGGCAGCATGGAGTTGATGTCCTTGAACACCTTGTACCAGCCGCCCACATGAATGTCCTCCGCGCTCGCGCCGCGCGCCCCGCTGCCGCGCGTGCTCGTGGACCCGCGGCGCGCACCGGGCTTGCGAGACGGCGCAGAAGCGGGCTGCGACGAGTCCCCTCCGAAAGAGAACGGGGCACTGGCCGCCGACCCAAACGTCGGGGGCAAGAGCAGAGTCGGTGCTCCTAACGTGAAAGCAGGCGGGGCAGACTCCGAGCTCGTCGATGACGGTGACGATGACGATGACGAAGTGGCCGAGGAGGCGGACGCATCCGGGGGCGTGGCAGCGGAGGGCTCCTCGGAAGAAGTGGTTGCGGCGGACTCGGATTGTTGGGTGCCGGGCTCGGCAACCTCGGCTCTCTGCTCGGGTTTGGAATCTTCCGCGGTCGAGTCGGTCTGTTCGTCGGAAGGCGCGTTGATGGCAGGAATGGAAAGCCTCTTGTCGCCGTCCACGGCGGGGGAAGCGCTAATGCGGGGCTGGTCAGCGCTCTCCAGGCCGAAACGGTCGACGATGATCTCGTCGCCTGTCGCAGCGTTCTCGGCGGGGTCGAGGGCAGGGAGGTTCTTGGCCATGTACGCATACACATCGAAGCAGAAGGGCTGCTGTCCGAAGTTGGCGGTGATCGTGGCGCTCTGGCTGCGATGCATGACCACCGGGAAGAGGTCAAGCGCTCCCTGGCGACGTACGTGACGCATACGGGGTGAGTACGGCTGTGGGGCAATGCCCCCTCGGCCAATCGGGGGAAAACGGCAGACGGGGCGGACTTACCGAGTGAGTGTCGGAAAGGGAGAAGGCATCGGGCAGGAGATTGCCGTTGTGAGTGAAGAAGATGGTCTTCTTCTCCCTGTGCCATCCACACCCTATGATGTCGCCCGAGCCAAACGAGTAGCCGTAGGTAGCGGTGTCGCCGCCAGGCGCACACTTGATTCCATCACCCCGGTAGGTGTACACCGTGGCGTAATCGCACACTTGCTCGCTGCCGTCGTCTGCCTGTCTGACGGCACCGCTGTCCGCGATGGGGCTGAGGCCCACCTCGACGAATCTGTACGTGCGATCACACGTCAACGCAAGCCGGTTCGTTCCAATCGGGGAGGCTTTGAAGTAAGTAGGGGCGAAAAAAAGGGAGGGAGGAGGGGAAGGGGGTGGGGTCGCGCGTACGAGCCACCACAGCCGGAGAGGAGGACCTCGAAGTAGAACACGGGCAGGAGGCGAGAGACGGGGAAGTTCGAGCAGGCCATGCTGACTTCGCCCGTACGAAGGCCGTTCTCCACAACGCGCAGGTTGAAGAGCGAGTGCCCGTCCTCGCCTCCCGCGTACTGGAGATTGCGCAGCTGGCTCCATCCGGTGGGCAGCGGCATGGGCACGTTGCAGTAGGGCGAAAATGGGATGCTGTCGTTCCACGCGGTGCGCGCGATGCTGTAAAGCCGGCTCCTCTGCGCCTCGGCCAGCTCCTCGCGGTTAGCCGGGCCTAATTCGGATTTCGCCAACGCAAGTTTCATAATGTCGCCGAAGCCACCAGCTGGTGAGAGAAGAGAAGCGACAGAAGAAAGAAAGAAGGAATGAGAGGAAAGAGTCAGTCTTGAACAGACAGACCAGATGTCTGATTCGGCAATTTAGAGAAGACGAACCCTTGTCGACGAAGTGCGAAACGGATGCCTCATCGGTGAGTAGAGAGGACAGGGCGAGGATGCTGCAGGACTTCATCTGGGCGTAGATGGCATGCCACGAGCGGTTGAAAGGCTGGTGCTGGAGAGGGCTCTGGGACGGCTGGATTCGAGGTCTCGTGTGCAGGAAGAACATCGCAAGTTGGCCGAGGGAGGCGAGCGAGAGGGACGAGTCCAGCGCCACCTCGGAGATGGCTTTGACAGAGTCCAGCGCGTCGATCTGGTGGACGATCCGCTTGGGGCAGTCGCGGTAGACCACCTTGGCCTTGCCGAACTGCAGGTCCAGGTCCACAATCACGCCCTGCCGGTAGGTGGCGCTCGATGAGGACGGTGAGTCCTTCGACGCGGCGGCGGTATCCCTGGTGACTTCGACGCAGCCACCGATGCGCAGCGGCTCGGGGAAGCCACCAACGATGGCGAGGACAGCGAGATCGTGCCAGGCCCTCCGCAGCAGGTGGGGATCCTTGGGCTCGTGGCGCATGAGGTCGGGGATGTCCTCGAGGCCGCGGGTCACCATCTCGCGTAGCTTCTCGCGCCACACGGGCGACACGTTGATGAGGTGGCGCAGAAGCGCGATCACTTCGGAAGCGAGGGCCAGCGCAACGCGGGCGTCGACGGTCTTCTGTACGGCGTCCTTGGGCTGCCACGGCAGGAGCTTGTGAGGCCACACGGGCTGACTGGGCGCCGCCTGGGTAGGTGTCGTGCTCGGCCCGCTTCCGCTCGACAGCGCGCTTGCAAACGACGACGACGCAAAGGAGAGGGCAGGCGGGTTGCTCGTGGCCGTGCTCGTGGCGCTGGCGGCTTCAGTCGTGCTGGATGGCGACGATGCGAAGCTGAACGAAAAGGTCGGCCAGCTGGTCGCGCCAGCCGACGTTGAGCCGCTCGAAGAGGCCGCGGAAGTGGGGAAGGAGAACGGCGGCGGGGAGGTTGGAGACGAATCGCTCGGCGTACCGAAGGAAGGCAGAGTGAACGTGGAGAGCGTGAAGGAGGACGTGCTGCTCGCTGACGTGCTCGGCAAGGGCGCAGCGGTGGTCACGCTCGGAACAACTGATGTCAGAGTCACCGGGGCAGGCGACGTTGGCGAGGGCGAAGAAGAGAGCTCAGACGAGGCCGCCGCCGCAGGCGAGGGCGAGGTGGTTGTGCTGGCGGGCGAGGGCAGGTCTGAGCCAGCGGGCGAAGGAGCGGAATCGGTGGCCGCCGGGGTCGGCGAGGCGAGACTGAAGAGCGGAGCAGCCGCCTCCGAAGCTACGGCGCTGCTTGAGCTCGGGGCGCTTCGCTTGCTTCGACGGGGCGAGCGCGACGAGCGGCCCACCCCGACGGAGAACTCGTCCAGGACGGACAGCAAATCCACGCCGGAAGACGGAGCCACCGAACTCGGCGCCGAGGCAGAAGGCCCTGGTGACGTGGCGCCCAAAGAGAACGTCGGCGCCGGCGCCGGCGTCGAAGCTGGCGCTGTCGACGAGATCGGCTCAGCAGCAGCAGCAGCAGCAGCCGAAGCAGCATTGCCGAAGCTCACGCGCAACTTGGTCGGCTGTGGTACGAGACCGGCGCCGGCGCCCGGCTGTTCTGGGGGTGCAGCAGGGGCGGCAAAGGCCTCGGGGTGGTGGCGGGACAGGTAGGCCATGGCAGCAGCAAGCACTTGAGGCGCTTTGACCGACGTGACAGGGCACACGTTGCAGAGGGCCGAGCCGATAGTGTTGAAGAAGAACGAGAGGATGCTCTGCTCGCCCGCGGCGATGGCGTCCGCGTGCAGCTGCTGCAGGGGATCGCCGGCGGACGGGGTCGGGTAGGTGTCCTCGTTGACCAGGCGCCAGAGGTAGTCCAGACGCTCGACCCGCACCAGCGGCACGACATCGCGCAGCAAACGGGTGGCGATCCTCTGTATGCGCGGGCTGCCCACGAGCACCAGTGAGAGCAGCGTCTGCATGCTGTGGCTGTTCTCGGCGATGTAGCGCAGCACGCCCACCGAGTGGGTCAGCGGGTGCAGCAGCCGCATGATGCTGAGGCATCTCTTCTCCACCTGGCGGTACTCCTTCAGGCGGTCCAGCGGCACCGTGTGGCTGTGCCACCCGGCTCCCGGCTGCGAGCCCGGGTAGGCGAACGGGTCGGAAACCGCAGGGGTCGTGTTCCCTCCTCTGCCGGGGGCTTCAGACCCTCGGGCGGTCGAGACGAAATGATGTTGGTGCTGCGCGCGGAATACGCGGAGGCTGGTGCTGAGCTCGTTGAAGAGCAGCTCCATGATGCGCTTCTGGAACTCGGTGAGCGCGGGCAGCTTGGCGTCCTCGCCCCCGCTCGGGTCCGCAGACTTCTGAAGCTGCCTCATAGACGGCGAAGGCGGGGCTGCTGCCGCCTTGGCGGCCGCGACGCGCTGGAGAAGCTTGGCGCGGTCGGTGGCGTAGTCGTCTTCGTCGTCGGACGAGTCGCCCTGCTTTTGGCCCACACAGTGGAGCGCGAGCAGGCCGAAGCCCAGCCGGGCCGCGCGGGCGATCTGCTTCTTCTCGGCCTTCTCCGTGCCCAAGATGAGCGACGCGATGGCGAAGCCCGAACTGCTGCTGGGCTGCACAGTGGCGTCGGTTGCGCCGGAGGACTCCTGCGACGAGCCGAGCGAGGAATCCTCGCATGCCAGCTTCTTGAGGATGGCCAAAATGCCGGTCTTCTGGAGGAACTGACCGTCCTCCTGTTCACGGAAACCGAGCGTCCACAGCTGTATCAAAAGCACCTTCAGGACGGCCTCTTGGATGTCCCTGCCGCGGAGCATCAAGGCCAGCTGCGAGTACAACCCCTGGAAGACGTCCTCGAGCTCTTCACGCGTGCTGCGCTGGCAGGCCTGATTAAGGAAAGGATATGAGATCTTACACTCGAAACACACCAACAAGGAGATGACGACGCTAAAGGAAGGGTTCTCCTTGCCTGTGCAAGATGCATGTAATGGTGTTTCTCGAGCGAGGCCGTGCTGAGCGGTACGCCCACATGGTCGGTCTTGAGCGCGCGCAGGAGAGCCTGGAGCAGGTCGTACTGCACCGAGCGCAGGGAGATGTGCGGCAGGAGGGAGCTCAAGGTGCGCAGCCCGTTGATGCGGCCCTGCGCCCGCGTCTCCCGCTGCTGCATGCCAAGGAGCAGGCTCGCCGGCTGGAGCTTCTCGTCCACGATGAAGGCCACCACGGCGTCGGAGACGACGGAGTCCTGCGAGGGGTCGATCGCGTTGGCCGACTGCGCCTCCTTGGTGCGGTCGCGGAAGAGCTTCCACATCTTGAAGGACTCCTGCACACGTCGCTGGTTCTCGTTGGTGTCCTTGCGCTCCATCAGCTGACGGCGCCTCTCGGTCGGCGATGCGATCAGGTCTCCGGTATCGAGCAGGTCTTCGGCGGCCACCGAGCCGGCGTCGCCAACGGCGGCGCGCGGCTTGGAGCGTTTGAGCGTGCCGGTCGATCGCGCACGCAATATGCGCGGAGTGCCTCCCCCGCCCGCCGTGCCCTCTACGCTGGAAGTCAGGGCCTTGCGCTCCGTGGCCGTGCCCTTCTTGAGCAGCATCGACGAGCTGGAGCGAGACAGCCTGTCGCGCTCGTCTGCCGCCTCGCTCCTTTGATCCGTGTTGGCCTTGGGCTCGGGCACGCGTACGGTCAGCAGGAATTCGATCTTTTTCAATAGCGGCTCGCACACTTTCTCATACATGGCCTCGGCGCTGTGAGAGGCGAGGGTGAGCTTCTAACTTGGCGTGTGCATTGTATCCCGTGTGTGTGTGTGTGTGTGTGT
>CDFF01070117.1:0-12462 GCA_000826265.1 Acanthamoeba culbertsoni
AATGTAACTCACCTGACAACCTCATCGGCCTGGTCGTTGCATCTTTTCCAGCCCGTGGGTGAACAACTGTACGTTGTCCATGCCTGATGGCATGCACGGTATCAACGCATAGACAGGGCCCAGTGCACTAACCCAGTCGGTCACCGCCTACAGGCGTGGGCTTTCGGAACTACAAGTTCTTTGTGCTCTTCGTCACCTACATCCCCCTTGCCTGTCTCGCTGCGGATATTCTTTGCATTCCGTACCTCGTGGCAGTGGATTTCTCGGTAATAGGATTGAACCAGCGCGCCTTCCCTCTTGGCTGACGTTGTTGCGCAACTTTTGCAACATTTTCCTCAGAAAACTTTTGATATGTGGAAGATCCAAGTGTTTGCGGTGGTGGCCGTTTGTGCCCTTTTCGGGGTCTCCATGTCTGGTTTCGCTGGGTGCGTTGCGAGTCCCATCGCCCCTCCAGTCTTCCCCCCTACGTCTCAGCTTGATGATGTGCAGAGTTCATTATCACCTTATCTGGCACAACGAGACTACGATCGAGAACTTCGACCGCGAGCGCGCCAAGGCCAAGGCCAGGCTCGACCGAAGACGGGGCAGAGAGGTGAGGATGGTACGTTCGACTATGCTTCCCCTCCCCCTCCACTCTCCTTAACACACCATCCCCTCGCTACACAGGTTCCGCAATACAACCCATACGACCTGGGTTCGGGCCGCAAGAACTTCGAGCAGGTCTTCGGCACCAATCCGTGGGTGTGGTTCCTTCCCATCCGATCTAGCCCCGGGGATGGCACCGATTTTCCCGTCGTGCAGCCGGACTTCGAGCGAGGCGGCTTTGACACAGGGCGGGAGAGCCTCAGGGACTACCAGGAGGTCAGCGACCAGAGGGAGGGAGGTCGTCGGTCGGGGCGAGGAGGGCGTGACCGAAGCAGAGAGAGAGAAGGGGAGAGAGCTTCGCATAGCGAGAGCTTCTTCCGCGACGACTCCGAGCTCTCGCTGCCCTCGACGTCGGAAGAGGAAGAAGTAGACGCGCCGCAGCGGCGGCGATAGTCAATTGCGACCACTCTGTTTTAGTTTCCTTTCTCGCTTTTTTTTTTTTTTGTTTTGCGTGTATTTAACATTTTTCACCCCGCATGCAACAATAAATAAGAGTACGGAGACCAAGAAGGCCGCACCCGCGAAGCTGACACCAGCCACTGCCCTTCCCTATGTCACACTGATATATTGGTTCACAGATCTTTCGCGATTTCGATCGCCGCAGCCGAGCGGGTCCGTCGGTGGTAGAGTCGCTTCACGCCGGCGACCAGCCTCTTCTTCGGCTCCTTGTCTTCCTTTTTTTCCTTCCCCGGCACAAGAGGCTACTCACATGAACACGCAAACAGGAGTGAGTGGGGGGAGGGGAATAATGAGAGCGCACTTAACGTGCCGACGGTGGGCGGCGCCCGTACCTCCTCTCTTTCTTCCGATTTCGTTCGCTCGTCTCTGGCCTTTCTCTTCTCCCTCTCTTTCTCCTCCTTGTCCCTCTCTTCTTTGACCTTTTCCTTCTCTTCCTTCAGCTTCTTCCTTTCCTTGTCTTCCCTGTCTCGTTCCTCTTTGGCTCTCTTTTTCTCCTTTTCTTTCTCTTCCTTGGCCTTGTCCTTTTCCCCCTTCGCCCGCTCCTTCTCTTCGCGCTTGCTAACCATGCGCTCGTCCTCCTTCGATTTCATGCGGCGTATGGTGAATGGCTTCAGCTTCTTCTTTTTCGTCTTCTCCCCGAACCCTTCATTGCCTTCGTCGCTGCTGTCGACTAACTCGTCTGCCTCCTGCTCGTCGTCGTTACTCTCCCGTCCGCTTCCCTTCTCTCGCTCCTTGTCCTTGTCCTTTTCATGCGCGAACGGCAGTAGCGACAGTAGCATAGAGCCCCGCTTCGCCTTGAACGGGGGCGACGACGACAGAATACCGCTTCCGCCGTTGCCCAGCGGCGGCGAGGACTGCGTGCCGGTGAACGAATCGCCTCGCTTCCGCACCAGAGGCCGCGTGTGGGTCGGACTCGATGACGACATGCCCCGCGGCGAAGCCGGCGGTGAGGCCGTCCCCAGCGGCTGGCCGGACCCCGGTGGCGTCGACGCGATGGACGATCCGCTGTTGGTCCTCTCCGCCGGCAGCGCCGTTGGGCTGGTGGACGAGTGCCTGCGCGAGATGTGCGAGAAGAAGCGGAACTTGAAGCGCGAAGACGGCGAGGGCAGCAGGGGCGGCGGCGGAGGCGGCGGAGGGGGCGCGGGGGGCGCGCTGAAGGGCTCGCTCGGCGCGCGGACGTCGCCGGTCAAGGTAGGCCCGGACGACCGCGAGCTGCCCAGCGTGGGGATGCACGAATTGGAGGAGGTCAGCGACTTTGTGATGACGTCGGCGGCGGAGTGCTCGAGCGCCGACGCGGAGGTGGACGAGCCCAGATGGACCGTGCTGCGGTTGGCCTTGTCGAGACGCCGCGAAGAGCCGCCCCGGCTTCTGCTCGCCTTCCTGTCGCTGTTGCCGCTACCGCTGCCGATCTCCTGCAGCGTGTTCTCGTCTAGCCGGCGGCGGAAGATGTGGAAGCTCTCCTTGACGTCGTCGTAGGATCGGAGGCGGGTGTGGCCCCGGAGCTGCGAGTCAGATATGATGCCCGCGTCCGCATCGCGCTGGTCTCCATCTTCATATTCCTCGCTGTCGCCCTCGCCCCCTTCGACGTCATCGCCCTCTTCGCCGTCGCTGGAGAGGTCGCCCGTGTGTTGGACTCGAATGCTGCCTTCTTCGCTCTCGTCCCGCTCGTCATGCGAATCGGGCCTCACCCTTGTCGTGACCAGCCCCTCGACCTCCTCCTGCTGCTGTTTTTCCCTCTCCTCTTCCTCATCTTCGGGGACCTCCTCTTCCTCCTCTCCATATTCCTCCGTGCGCCTTCGGTCTCTTTCTTGCAGCTCGTTCATTTGCTGGACGAAGCAATAGAAGTCTGCCTCATCCTTCACCCTCGCTTTCGTGGCCTTCTCATCCTCGCCCCTTGGCGCCTCGCTCTGCTCTCTCCGTCTCCGGTCCTCTTTCTCCTTCTCATTCTCCCTCCTTCTTCGCTCCTCCTCCTCCTTTTGGTTGTACTCGTCGCCTTCTTCCTCGTTCTCCCCCTCGCCGGCACTCTCGGCGCCCGTCTCTCCAGGCATGTACTTGATGATTTGCGTCCGGCCGCGCAGACGATGCTTGAACTGAGGCGTCGCCACGGTCTCGCTGCTTTTATCCGGCGAGGCGGTGTTGAGAGTCTCCCTGCTCTGGCCTCCCCTTTCCTTTTCCGTTTCCTTTTCCTTCCGAAGGCAGTCGGCAAGCGAGACCATGTCCTTCTCCATGATGCGCAGGTTGGCGAATCGGACGGGCTTGAGCTCGCGCTCGAGCTCGGCTATGCGCTCCTGCAGCATGGTGGTGAACTCGTTCAGCCTGAGCTGCTCGCTCACGCTTTCTTTGAGCTCCTGCGCGCTGACGTCGATCTCCTCTTGCATCCGCTCCACTTTCGCCCGATATTTGCTGACTCGCTGCTTCAGCCTGAAACGGTGACAATCAGGTGGGCATTATGCTGGCCGAAAATGGGAGGCGAGGAACCTGTCTAATGCTGTAAGGGACTCAGACACGACTATGTAGATGCGCATGAAGAGCAGAAGCGAGAGCGCGGTGGTGAGGGCCAGACTGGCGAGGTCGGACCGAAGGATGATGGCAAGGAGGCAGCTCACGAGGGGCAGCAACATCACCAAGACCCATGGGGCCGAAGCATAGGTTGGACCCCAGCCTGAGAGATTCAAAGAGGGAGAACAGAGAAAGATCAACACGTTGGAAAAGCTTTGAAGGTGGCACGAGGCTTGGAAGCCACAATAAGGTAATGGCGGATAGAACAATACAACTAACAACACATATAAACCAACTATCAACATCTTCGTTTTCGTCTTCATTCTTTATGACCATATGAAAAATCTGTCGAGGTTGATTCGACTCTTGTCCAAGAGGTGGAGCACGGTGAGTAGCAGGGAAAAGAGTCCAAGGTACCTTGTTTAACTTGCGCTTGAAGGTGATGTAAGGCAGCCTTCATTAAGGTTACATCTTTTTGTTTGAGCTTTATGAAGATGAAATCGCGCAGTTTGTCGCTGTCGCTAGGATGGTCGCTGCCGTCAGGGCCCGACATTGTGTGAGTAATAAGGCCCAACGTGGCCCCAGCTGTTGGCTATACGTATAGCCTCAGCAACAACGCATAGGGAAAAAACAGAGAAAATGATCCACCCAGCGTTGCACGGAAGGTACACGCCTTCTTGTCTTCCTCGTTGTTGTGGTAACTGCGAGACTGAAAATTCTTCGTATTACTCTTTTCCCACTATTTTCTTTACTGCATGGGCCTTGGGTTGGTGGATGGGGCGGTGGTGGGGGTTTACCTTCTCGTCATTACCCTTGTTGGTGTAGCCCCTTCGGTGTGGTCTGCCCTTAGCAAGCGTTGGCCTTCTCTCTTTGGTAGAGGCAAGAGGGTTCCATTTGTTCAGTTGGGGAAGGAGGAGACTTCGTTGGGTGAAAGCGACGGTGGTTTCCCACTTGTGGAGTTGGGCAAGCCTCCCACAGAGCACTTATCTCAAGGCGAGGATTTAGACGGGTTAGGATATGCCGACAGCATGAACGAGACTCTTGGTCCACTTGCCACCACCGAGGAGAACGGACAGAGAGGCGAGGCTACCGAGCAGTACTTCCTCGCAGGGCGCAGCGTTAGCTGGTGGGCTGTGGGCATGTCCCTCTTCAGCAGCAACATAGGCAGTGAGCACTTCGTGGGTCTCGCTGGCTCGGGCGCCGCTTCCGGTCTCGCCGTAGGGCATTTTGAGTGCGCCCCCCCCCTTTTTGACGCTTCCGTTCTTCATGTATCTCTTACGGCCTTCACGTGGACACACTCACAGGATCAACTCGCCCATATTCATCCTTCTGCTCGGTTGGGTGTTTGTGCCCTACTATCTCGGCACCGGCGTGTTCACTATGCCCGAGTTCCTCGAGAAGCGCTACAACCGCTACTGCAGGTAAAACCTTCCACAAGCCTTCCGCCCTAGTGCCGGCGAATGCTGAGACAGCCATTCTGGCGACAAGACGGTGGCTTGGCGTGGTGTCGCTCGCCGCCTATGTGTTTACTAAGATAGCGGTGTCGCTCTATGCAGCGGCCATAATATTCGACGTAGGCATATCTACTCCCTCTACCTGAACGCAATTCCATGCTCGTACTCACCCACTATGTGATGTGTTCTCTACACAGGTCGTTCTGGATATTGACAATGAGTGGTTGTCCGCTGTAGCGATTCTATTGGCAACTTCGCTCTACACGTACGTTTTCTTTTGGTTTGGGTTATTGTTGGTTGGTTTTTATGCTTGTTTTCTCTTTCTTGTATCCATTACATCGAAGATGGGTTTGTCTGCACTGCTAGCCTCTAAATGGGTCGATACTATATTCCCATGAAAATATAGCATGATAGGCGGACTGCGAGGGGTGGTCTACACCGAAGTGGTGCAGACAGTGGTACTGGTAGTCGGGGCAGTCGTGGTGCTGTTCGTTGGCCTTAACGAAGTTGGCGGCATCACTGAGTTCAAGTCGCGGTTGCCCGATTCTTACTTCCACATGATTCGGCCCGCTTCCGATTCGGTACTCGATGATTGAAGTTTGTTTCGACGTTTATTTCGTATTTATTTGAACGACATATGTCGTATTTTCCAGGAATTTCCGTGGACAGGAATTGTGGTGGGATATCCCATCATTGCCTTCTGGTATTGGTGCACTGATCAGGTCATCGTGCAGCGCGTTCTCGCCGCCAAGTCAGTCAGTCACGCACGAGGCGGTACCGTTCAGACCTCAATTCCTATGCGTGTCTTCCTCATTTTGTTATTTCCTCCGCCATAGGCACTATTTTGGCAAGTTTTTTCAAACTATTGCCCCTTTTTCTATTGGTTATTCCTGGAATGGTACGCTACTCTGGCATGCCGCACATTCCGTTCTCGCTTGACGATGCTGATGCTGATGCTGATGCTGATGGACGCGGTCAGTTGGCCAGGGCCCTGTACGGGGACGAGCTCGCGAAGGATCCCAACCGGGCCTACCCGCTCCTGGTGGTGCGGCTAATGCCCGCCGGCCTGCAGGGGCTCATCGTGGCCTCGATGCTCGCGGCGCTGATGTCGTCCTTCGCCTCGCTGTTCAACAGCTGCTCCACCATCTTTACGATGGACTTTTACTCCAAATGGCGGCCCTCGGCATCGCCTACACAGCTGGTCGTCGTCGGTATACCATCTCTTCGCTTTTCCGCTTTTCATTTTAATGTACAATTATATTATTTTAAGGCCATTTTTCCACATCTGCATTTTTGTAACAACAACACTAACAACAACAACAACAACAACAACAAATGATGTCTCACAACGGAATTGCCAAACCAGGGCGAGTGGTGACGCTGGTGATGACCGTGCTGGGCCTTCTGTGGCTGCCAGTTGTGCCCAAGCTGAGCTCTCAACTCTACATCTACCTGCAGAGTGTGCAGGGCTACATCGCAGCGCCTATCACGTGCGTGTTCCTGGTGGGCGTACTCTGGCGAGGCGCCAACAGCACCGGGGCCATGACCTGCCTCACGGTCGGCTCATCGCTGGGCCTGCTGCGGCTGCTCGCCGAGATCACACTGGGGCGGCACTACGAGGTGAGTGTCCCGGTGGTGCGATTGGTCTATGCGCTGTTTGTGGGCTCCAATTTTCTGCACTTTACGGGAGGCCTTTTCCTCACGTGCGTGGGCATCATTGTGGCGGCTTCCTACTGGGCGGCGCAGCATGACGTGCCGGCCCACCTTCTGCCCGGCTTGCCCTCGCTACGCTCCCTCTGGTCGATGGCGGGGGATGACGGCGCGAACTCGAGGAAGGCGCAAGTGGCTTGCGCAGTGTTGTCAGTTGTGGTGGTGATTGCCATTGCCACAATTCAATTTATTCTTCGGTAAAACGAAGTCAAGGCAGAGAGAAAACTCTTTCCTCTGAGCCCCAGCTCCAATTTCTCAGTCTATTTCCTTTAGCAAAACCTCTTTGGCTTCGTTTATCTTCGACGCCATATAATCGGACCCTCCATTGTCTGGGTGATTGGCCAACATAATGCGACGGTGTGCCAGCCTTATCTTCTCCTTAGGAGCGCTCTGTCTATAAACAAAAGGTTGTGAGATTCGATCGGGTGGCGAAGGGGAAAAAAGATGCAGATAAAATTACCGGATGCCCAAGATGAGAGCAGCCTCGGCTCGAGTCATCTCTGATTCGAAGCCTCCCTTGTAGAAACTCCTACCAGGGGTACTGCCCGGTGATCGCCGCCACATGGCGCCCATGCCGCTCGTAAATCCTCGGCTACCCTTGAAGTGCCGTGCTGCCGAAGAAACCAGCCGAGGAGCAAGAGCTAAACCAGCCCCGCCTACCCCAAGCGCAAGGAAGATAGTGCCGGGCCTTATCTGTGATGACTGTGCAGGTGTTTGTTTCGGGCTTCTATGCATTTGGCTTGTTCTGTTGGTTTGCTTGGCTCAAAAGACAAGGCCCTTTCAATCGCTTTGTAGCTCTCTTCCTTTGAATTCTTGGAACGGAGTTTCTGCAGTACGACTTCCGAAATGTCAAAGAAATTCAACTTGTGTCTCGTGTCTTGGCGTGAGTTTTATTTTACTCGTCGAGGTTGATGGCAGAACCGAATTTGGCGTAGAGCTTCACCTTGAGCTCAGCAAGCGTCTTCTTAATCGTGGAGATCTCCTCCTCTAGCGAGTCGATTTCCTAAGTCGAGTACAGTTCCGCTCTGATGTTAGCAATGTGGCCAACGCACACCGTGTTATTGGTAGTCGATTACCTCGCTCAGTTGTGATGTGGCCTTCTCAAGAAGTAGCTCGGCTTCTTCCTTCGGAACCTCCACAAATATCTCACCCATCTTGTACCTGGTATGCGGCGGAAGTGCTGTGAGAGAATTGCGACAAAAAGAGTAAAGGAACGAACCTCACTTGTTCGTCATCATCAACCAAGAGTAGTTCATTGCTGGCGTCTTCTAAGTAGAGCATCTCCTCCTATTCGTCATGGTTGGTTAGATGAAACGCACCTAACGAACCGCCAATAAATAAATAATAAATAAAGAAACCAGCTATTAATAACAAAAGAGGTACAGCAAATACTAATCAACAACAATAATAATAAAAAAAGTGGTGATAACCTTCTTTTTCTTGGCCTCTTCTTCAAGTTCATGCATACGCCCGTTCAGTCTGCCGAAGGCATTTATGTTTTTTTGATCCTCCCAAGTAACTTGCACCTCTACATCAACTGACTTTTGTGCCATCTGCACACATACAAATCAATTGAACAGCGTGAGATTGCAGAAATTGCGGGTCTTGGCCGCTGAGATGTACCGTGCAGTCGCCAACTAATCCAAAGTGTTTTTTTCTCGGTTCTTTTCCTTTATTTAACCTACTGATTTCTTATTCTGGGGCATCTTCGTATAAGGCCTAATACGAAGGGGGAGGCATGCTCCCAAGAGGATATTGTTGGCCCATCTGGCCCATGGCACCGGTCTGAGGGTACTGCCCAGCACCTGTGCCCATCATACTGCCCGGCGGATTTAACTTACTGCCTGCTCCGCATTGCTGGAAGGCGAGAGAAGGTTCGCGTTAGTGTTCCTTGGCGTGGGGATGTATGGCTTTAGAAAGTACCATCTTCTGCGAGCCGATCATCGCCAGAAACTCCTTCACGCTTGGAAGCTGATGCATGAGATGTAAGTATGTGGGGCAGTAGATCACCCGAGAGAAGGAGAGGGATACATGGCCACTGGTAAGCGAATTCATCAACGCGCGTGTGAGCGAGCTTATGAGCTGGGAGTTGCTGGCTGACTGTCCCAGTACGCGATAAAAGAAGTTCTGCACGGAGCCCCACCCTAGCGAGCTCAGCGTACCGCGGTCCATGGTGCTCATCTCTTGATGGGCGACCAATGCAGCATCCACCTCTCCCCGGGACAGACCGTATTCCTATTTACAGTTTACAGAGCACAGTGCCAGGGCTTAGCGCATATCACTTCGCTTGTTGTAGAATCACGTCACATACCATTCCGTAAGCGTAAAGGTCGGCTGCGTATGGAGTGGACATGGGGGGCAGGCTGCTGCCGGCAGGAGGCGGAGGATAGTCCTCATAGCTACTTGTAGGGTATCCCGCTCCCGGCATAGGCGGGTAGGGAGCGCCTGGGGCAAGACCTTGCCCAGGAATACCTCCCATCATCCCGGCTCCTGTCTTCTCTCACTCGTAGGTTACAGCTGTCGTGTTGCAATCCATGCACGTATTATTAGCTTTCTTACCTGGGGCTTTACAGCGTAGCCAAGTTCGTCAACTAAACCCGTCTGCATAGGCGGGAGACTGCTTCCTGCTGGAGGAGCTTGGAGACCGCTGCCTGGGTAATAATAGTTGCTCATAGAAGTCTGGTTTCGTGACAAACACTGCAATTAGTTTGTTATCGTGTTAGGTGAGGCTTTATCGACGGCCCGCTGGTGTTGACCGGGGTCTGTCCGCAGACAGGAATCAGAGAATGGACCCCATCTGCTTTCGTCCCCAAGCGAAAACCAGACGGCAACTGGCGCAAATATATTGCTACATTCCAATTGCAGTAACACCCAACATTCCACAGACTTTACTCAAAACCATCCATGCTGCTTATCAAAAAGCTGCACACAGCCACACACTATTAAATCGAAGTTCGAGTAAAAGGTAGAACAGAATACCCATATGTACCGTTTGTAGATTGACATAAACTTGGCAACAAAGGCTTCCAGATGAAATATGGCCTTGCTACCTAGCTGTATGCGATGCTCCTGCACAAGTGGCCACCAATCAGCAATGGCCAACCAAAAACGCTCGGGCATTACGGAAGAGACATACGTAGAATGCTGCCCAACGGATGACTTCATACTTCACAGAGGTATCAAGCTTCTTCAAGAGCTCCAGCGATAGTTTCTATTCCCCGCGATTGAAGTCAAATATTTTGAATTTGAAAGCGGCGATCCGAAGTAGAAGTGGGGGTCAAACCTTGATGATGACCTCCGGAGGAATGCAGTGGCTGAGAAGCTCGTAAAGCTTGTTCCGAACTTCCATCAGTCTGTGGTAAGGGACGCAATCAGTTGAAGAAACGTCAGCCGTTTAAAAAAAGATGCGCATGCGCCAAACCGTTGAGGGCTCTGCTCTTTCAGAATAAGCTGGGCCAATTGGATAATAAATTCCTCCCAGTCCGTCATCTCTACCCGCTGATTCTTTTCGAAGGGGTACCTTAGCGAGAGAATCCGGCGATCAGCACAAAACTGGAACATAACGGGCCATGCTTGAAGAGAATACACAAGCTTACAACTTACCTGGCCGTGTGAGTGGATTGTAGCATGAGGATCGCTCTCCGCAGGTTCCTCTCGGATTGCACGGCAATGGCTCGAGCAAGCTCGGGCGGCAGCGTAAAGCCCTCCTTTTTGCTTATGGCTTGAAGCGCTTTCGTCACCTTCACCGATATTGGGGTTAATGACGAAAGTCATACATACATACATATATATATATATATAATATGGATCAAGACTTGATTAGGCAAACTACACTACCTCATCAAGCGATGGAGCGGCGACTCGGATCATTAGGCATCGTGAACGTACGGGATCGATGACCTGGCAGGAGCATAATATCATTATACATCCACTTGTTCATGGGCTATGAGCGAGAGGTGGTGTGCCAACCTTGGACGTGGAGTTGCAGCACAGGATGAGGCGACACACGGACATGTACTTCTCCATGGTTCGACGCAACGCATGCTGAGCCTCCTTGGATAATCGCTCCACTTCGTTCAGTACAACCACTGCGATGCGCCAGAGAAGGAAATGGTCAAGCCAACTCCCCAGGCTTGTGTTGCAGGACCCAAGGTGCCTTTAAAGGGTGGTTTGTTGGTGGTATCCAAGGGCGGGCTCTGTGCGATCTCCTTGATGATATCCTTGACACGGTGGATCATGGAGGGTAAGGCCAGCAGCCTCAGCTGAGACGATAAACGACCGCAAGAGATACCTGCACAATGAGCCTATCGTGGAAACCGGCATCGGATGGATTCAGCTCGATGTGATAGGGACTACTAACGATGCTTAGCTCAATTGTTGTGCTGGTCGGCAGCTGTAGAACCATGGATTGGTGCTCAGGTAACATGGCTGAGGAAAAAGTGGCTCCAATACATGTACCTTGAAGTCTCTGTGATCAATCTTGAGCTGTAGGGAAGACAAGCTTTTTGAATCAATACTCTTAAATTGTAAACAAATATATTCTGAGGGAGAACCTTCTCGATTCCGGTGTCGAACAGTTCACGCAGGAGGGCCATGATCCGTGTTTTTTTGCCGGCTCCAGATGGGCCATAAAACAAGAGGTGAGGGAAGTCACCAGAACTTGCCTGGTAGACATGCTCAGCAAACTGCCAAAAAATTAACCGGAAAATTGATTCAACTTGGTACCATTTTCTGGAGTTGCTCAGTGAGCCCTTCATGGTAATCAAGCTGCGCGAGTTGCCGAGGTCTGTGCTTGTCTACCCACAACATCTTGGTGTCTTTAAATCTATCCCCTTGTGTGGCACAGACGCTTTCCCGCCAAGCTTGTGTCTACACATAACTGCTATTCTTAAATTTTCTTCTTCGAAATTGCGGCTAATTCGAAGCAATAAACACCAACGCTCACCAATCGATCGACCAGCTGCGCATGGAAAACGATAGCACCACAAATGCGACGAGTGAGTCCCTTTCGTGGATCAAAAGACGCCGTCTGTCTAATGCCGAACCTCCAACTTCCACCAACGAGTTGTCGGCTGTTATTGCCGGCACTGAACGTGCCCATGTACCAAGGATAACCATTGGGTCACCAACTCACCAAAACCAATCCTTATCGAGCCCCACTACCCCTTCCTCTCCCGTCGCAAGCACTTCCTCTTCAGTGCCGCCTTCACCCTTCAGCCCTCCCGCCTTCAAGACGAGCAGCGGTACCTCTACGCCAGTGCTCTCCCCCTCCTCTCCCTCTACAAATGGGGCCAGCAGCCGCTCGCGGCTCGTGCATCGCACCTATCGAACTCCAGCCATGGGCCTGGAGGTCCTGCAGGTGGATGTCGCGGCAGGTACCTACCTTCCAAGTCACCTCTCGCAGCGAATAAATAAGCAACCCGGCCAATTGGACAGTAGTGGAGCTCTAATTCGAGTGTGGGTTGATTCTAACTTCTTTTTGTATTGCCTACACAGCCAAGGTCAACCCCACCTACACCGTACACATGGATGGTGAATGCTCGATCAACTCCACACCGTCCGTCATGAAGGACATCCTCGAGCAGCCCCGAGCAGCGCAGCTGCTAAAGGCAAACAAAGATCTTCTCAAAGGTTTTGCCGATTCTACTCTTAAGCTACGGTGAGTACAATTATTATTATTATTATTATTATTATT
>CDFF01070139.1:0-10171 GCA_000826265.1 Acanthamoeba culbertsoni
AAGAGACTCCCTGACGACGACGACGACGACGAGGCCGCCGACGTCAAGCACGGCGCTACCGCCTGGCGTGTGTTCGTCTTTGTCGACAATGCAGACATGTCATTCAGCGACTTCGACGTCTGAAAACGAGGCGTGTCTTGTGATTGGAAGAGAGGGATTTAGCAAAACTGTCATACGATCGGGATATGGGAAGAGGACGGATTGGGGGGGAGGGGGCAGTGCCAGAGAGAAAAGAGGGCTCGGGGTTTGAGGCCGTCTTGCTCGCCGAAGAGCGGAGAGGCTTGATTTCTTTCATGGACTTCTTGACTCTGCTCTTGATCCGCCTCGCCCGCCAGATCCTTCTCAAGGAACAGCGCTGCCGAATTCTCTTCGTCCCACGACGAGTCGATATCGTCATCGTCGGCATCTTCGTCGGCATCCTCCCTCACAGACTGCGCTTGACTTTCGCCGGTTCCCCGGTGGTCAGAGAAATGGCTGAAGTCGTCGATCTGCGTCTCCGCTCTGCGCTCCGAAGAGGATAGCGCCTTGCGCACCTTACGAGAGTTGACCAGCTCCGGTGGTGGTGACGACTGCGATTTGGCCGAGCGGTCCAGGAAAGGAATCGGTTTTCGCTTCCGCCGATCGGCGGCGGTTTTGGGGACTCCAGAGTCGTCGGCCATCTTTCGAATCCAGCCGGGCTTAACCTGGCTCTTCTTCTTCTTCTTCTTCTTCGTGGGCCTTCCACTTTGCCTGCCGCGCCGGTTCTGGACGGCGCGGCTTGCGCGCCCTTCCTCGCCGACATGGTAAACGAGGGTGCGGCGGTCGTCGACAAAGACGTTGACAAAGACCTGCTCAGGCGAGGCTTGGCCGACTCGAAGGCATCGTCATCATCATCGTCGTACACTTCGATCGTGTCATCGAGCAGATCTATATGCTCGACCGTGGGCACAGCGCTGCTCTTCTCCGATTGCGCCATCACATCTTCTTGCCCCATCTCCCGTTCCGTCGCCTACTCCGTCCTCTCCTCCGTCTACGGTCTCCTCCCGCTCGCAGTCATCCAACATCTCTCCGTCCGCATCGCCTTCGCACTGTGGCTTTAGTCTATTCCCCTTTGGCAGTGTCAGCTCCGTGAGTCGTCTCATGGTCGAAGAAAAGAACGAGCGCAATGCCGAGAACGACAGGAAAACGGGGGGTGTACGCTACCGCAATGCGCGTTCGTGTGGTGTGGTGGCCCAACTTATGTGGGCGTCGGGGGCAGGGAGGGTCTCGCCCTTGGAAGGACTGGCGAAGAACACGCGCTCAGCGAGCCTTTTCCAGGCCCGGCTGAGGCACCCCGGCCCTGAAGCAGGTGTCCTTGTCTTTATCATTGCCGTTCGTGTGGCACTGAGACACTGAGTGTCTGGCGTATCGTGGCCGCGGCCTTCTGATAGTCCACCTTGCGCTCGAGCTGGTCGCAGAGGTGCCACATGGGATACCTCGTGTGGTCGCACTCGAGCCACGGTTGGTCCCTGCAAGCATACGCGCGTGCGTCACGAGTCCGAAGATGGGACAGATCAGGAGCTTCTGGTGGCTCCCAGTGGTGGGTGGTGGTGGGCAGGCCCGTACCGATGATGGAGTGAAGGGCCTCTCGCAATGCGGGTACGGCAGGTGCCGGACACAACGGTCTGCATGGGACACCTGCTGACAGTCCTGTCCACAAGGCAAGATTGCGTGCGAAGATGGGTTGGTCGTCCCGGCCGATGTGCACCTCCTCCACGGTTTAGTAGTCCGGAGTCCAGTTCGCGCTGCCGCAGCTCGTATTTGTGTCTCACGATACCGTTGGCCATTTATGCTTTAGGCGTTGGTGCCGAACACCAACGCTCAACGCCAAACGCCAACGCTCGACGCCTAACACCAACGCTCGACGCCAAACGCCAACGCTAGACGCCAAGGTCTGAGAGGTCTTGATCTTTTAAAGTGGATCCATAAATAGTGCGATCTTATGGCGGCAGCTGGATAAGAGCAGGGGTCTGCCTATAGAGGGAAAGGTTTTGTTAGAGAGGTGGAAGTCATGCCATGCCGATAGAATTTCACCCTAAGGACGGTGAAGGCGCTATCTCATCAGGTAGAGTAATCTTTGGAACACCTTCTTCGCATTTGGCTGCTTATCGACGGTTTCCTTCTCTGAGCCCCGCACACACAGTGATCTGCACGTTCAGGACCTGCGCAGCGCTCCTGACGTGAGCGATACACTGCTCATGATCCTGGGAGATACGGTCCTGTTTCTTCTCAGAATCGAGGTGGCTCTCAATATACCAGCCTACGAAATTTCCGAAGCGCTTCTTGAGAAGCAAGTTATTCATGGCGCGGGCAACTTCGGCTTGTAAGGAGGAGGCAAAGGGGGGGGAAAAACCGGGGGGGATCAATTCACTGTTGGCAGGGTGTACTCGCAAAAGGGTCTACGCGCGGGCATTGGCCTGCAGAGACGTCGCCTACTGCGAGACATGAGAGTCTCGAAGCTTTCGGGGAACGGATTGACGGCGGCCTTGGACCAGGTTGGCCGCCATGTATGAGGAGTCGATTCGTGGAATCGATGAACGCGGGTCTGAGGGAAGGCCGTACATCCTTGGTGAGGGCGATCTTTATCTGCTCCTAGGCGGGTGGAATCCAAACCATGCTGCATAGCAACAGCCCATAGTAAAGATGAGCCGATGCCAGACAGTCTCTGTGCAAACTAGAGAAAATGTCGACATCACACGTGTGTACGTGGAAAAGGGAAAAGGGAACGTTACGGCTTCGCCGGGCACGGGTCAAAGGCGCGATGTAGTGCCTCAAGGCGTTGTGTCGACCATCACGTCTTCAACACAGGCCTCCAAGGCCGAGCAGACTGTGGCCAAGACCGGCTGCGTATCGACCACTCTCTGGTGCTCGCCGATGGTACGGTGGTCAGCACCAGCCAGCGGCCGCATCACTATTGCCGGCAACGTCAACGTCTCATCCACGCTCAACGCCACCGGCAACTTCATCCATGTGTCAAGCGGCGTCCTCTCGCTCGCCACTCTCACGGGTCGCGGTGACGGCGACCTTGCCGCTGCGCTAGTGCCAGTCCTGGCCGGCCACATGCATGCTGGCCCCGACGGTCATGACAGCGGACATGGAGGCGACAATGTTGCCGTTGCGCTCGAGCTGGCACTGGGAGTTGACCAAGGGCCACGTCACGTACGACAAGACGTTACGCATGATGCCTTAGTTGACGATGATTACGCAGACGATGTCTCCTGCGGTCCAGGCGCCCGTGTTGTAGACCTGCAACGTGCGCTGACTGAGCGTCTTGCTGATGCTGCTGCTGCTGCTGGCCATCAGGAGAGAGCCGGCCAAGACGGCCACGCATCATGTGTCGCCGTTTAAGTACTCAACGGTGAGGACGCCTGGCCGCCCAGCGCGCCACCACTGAGCCTGTAGCACTGCGTCCCTGCACGGTGCCAAAGACGTTGAGGATGCCTGCGGTCTGCTTGATGCAACCGGAAACGATGAGGTTGTTGCATCGGCAGTTGCTGAGGGCGGAGTTGCCCTGCAGGACGATGGGGTGATGGTGTAGGTGGGGGAAGGGAACCAAGGCTCTGGTGGTACTTATGCGAACCGAAGACAATCCCATTGGCCCCTTGCTGGATGGCGAGTGCTGTGGCGCTGTGTGGGAAGAATACTCTACTCTACAAAGGGAGTTACACGAACCGAAGGTGGTGCATCACTTCCTCTACACTTCGCGCACACCGGTGAAGTGGCAAGGGAAGGAAAGCGACAAAGGGGAAGACAGGAAGAAGGATAGCATAAATCTCTTCCTTCGGGAGAGAGGTGAGAGGTTGAAGTAAGTAAGTACGTTGTTGGGGGGCCATAGCAAGAGAAGAAGGCGGACGACATACGCAGCTTATCTTTATTTCAATATCTATTGGTCGAAGATATTGGAGCGTGGCGTGTGTTAAAGGCTCTACGTTGGTTGGTGTGGTGGCGCACATTGCATGCTTCTGAAGTACAGAAAGATGAGTGAGTGCGCGTGCAGCATCCTTCCCTTACTTGGCCAAGTCCCAGTGGAGAATGAACTGCGGGGGGGAGATATGTGAGGCATCACCGAGAGCCTCTTCAAATATCTCCCATATCTCATTATGTCGTAACGAGTGGCAGCTACGCACGCCGGAGTTAGCCTCATGGGGGTCCGAATTTCGTTCACAATTCGTTGTCGCTTCAGTTATGTAGATTTGCATTTTGGACGGGGGCACATATTTTTTTTTTTTAAAGTTTAATACAGAGATGGTGGCAGAACAAATGCGGAAGAGCCAGAAGAGAGGAGAGTGCTGAAGACACCAACGAGAATTGGAGGGCGAAGGCAGTGGATACAGCACCGTGTCTTTGCTGTTTGCACCATCAACAAAAAACCCTTTTTTTTTTTGAACCTGTCTCATTTGGATCCGCATGCCAGAGGCCCAGGTAGCCCTTCCCATCGCCATTTGAATAGGCGGCATCGGCCGAGGTAAAAAGAAGAAGCCCACAGCAACGGCAGAATTGCCATTAGTGACAACCGTGCTGCCCGCCACAAACCCCGAGGGGTTGCCGCTGCCCATCATGGCAAATGCACCCGCGCCCGAATTATCGGTCCTTCATGTTCTGTACGCAGCCACAACCCAAGCGTTGTGTATGTTGGTAGACAAACTCAAGACAAAGCGCTTTGGGAAGGCTAAGGACGCTCTGCACTGGTGGCCAATAATGGCCTGTAAGTTATTTTGTTATTAATTTATTATTTTATTATTTAATTGGCGTTGGCATTCCTCGTTGGTGGGCGTTGGCCTTTGGCGTTGGTATTTGGCCATTGGCGGTTGGCGTTGGCCATTGGCGTTGGCAGTTGGCGTTGGTCTCCTTGTATTTTTTATTATTTTTTTTTTCCTTTTTTAGTGTAGCGCAAAAGATCCGCATAACGGCGCCTGTTATAAAATAAATAAATAAATAAATAAATAAATAGCCGGGTACACATTTTTAATAACTGTCCGTTGTGCTCGCACGCTGCTGTTATTCGCCTCCATCTCCCTCCAGGCGCACTGTCAGGCCGTGAGTTGTTGCCCGAGCTGCGGGTTATTGCTGGCGGAGAGTCACCGCTGATGGTCGCTGGTGGTAATGGCAGCTCGTGGTCACTGCTGTAGGTTTCTGATACAGGACAGGGAAGGCAGAGCATCAGGATCGAAACTCTCAGCCCGCACTTACCGTCTATGGGTGGCCCACCGTGATGTCGCAGCGGCCTTTAGGGGGGCCAACGACTCGATATGCACATTGTCGCTGCCCAGGACACTACGCGATCTGTGGGCGATGGGCGGACGATGGGATGGCACGTGCGGGATGGCGTCTACCCAGGGTGCGCCCGAGCGTTACCGGTCCGTGTCCCGGACCCACGATTATCACGGAGTCGTCCCGATTGAATCTCTGATGCAACCAAAGAACTCACCTTCCTCTCGCACGAGGTTTCCCCGGCCAAGTGACAGGAGGGATGGCCGGCAGCAGCATAACCGTCGAGTGGGTGTTGGCGGCGGCCTTTTGACAAAGTAAGTGCGGCGCTCGATGCTGGAGTGGCGCAACGAATGGACGTCGATGGGCGATTGCCGGTCGGTTCCGTTCTGCACAACGAGCCAGATGGGCGTGAGGTCCATGGCCATGCCCGTATGCGTGACCGCCGAGGTCTCGTTCATGTTTACCCTCGCGAGCCTCCGGCCAGCATCGTACAATATTCCGTCGAGCATGTGCACGGCCTCCACCACGAAGAGAGGTCCCACGCCTTTGGCCTCGCCCTGCAGCGTCACCCTGGTGTGGTCAGCCGCGCGCCCAGCGAGGGTGACGTTGTCGGTGACCATGCTCTTCACCAGGGCAGCGCAAGGGACGCACGACACGCTGTATTGCACTCACTTGACAGCCGGCTGCGCAAAACAGCTATAGAGCGTCACTCCTGGCGCCGTGTCCGGTAGATAGAGTAGGTAGGGTCGCTCTGGGGTCGGCCGCAGACGGGATGACACTTCTGTTGGCGGCGGCGTCCAGCGCGTATGGCGGGTCGAGTTTGAGGGAATCATCATCATCATCATCGGAGGGCAGGGCGCGAGCGAGCAGGGAGTGGCCGGTCTGCGGGTCGAAGTTGACCATGCCGAGGTTGACGGAGGACTGGGAGGCGGACAGGTCGAGCCTGAGGTCGACACTCGAAGTGTGCCAGCAAGCGCTGCCCGTAAGTCGAACTTGCCCAGCAGGGAGAGGTCGCCGCCAGGCGGTGGCCACGCGGTGTGTGCTCTGTGATACAAGGAAAACGGCTGTTGGTAGCGGTGACACCAGGCGCTGTCGGATAGCAGCGACGCGAAGCTGTTGCGGCTGAACGGGATGCTCGCTCGTTGTCCCGTTGAGGCCAGCGTGTGGTGGCAAGTCTGTGGAGGGTGCAGTGAAAGGCGAAGTGCGGTGAAGGGCGGCGCGGTGAAGGGGCTACGCCAACGACGGCGTGGTGGAAGTCGCAGTGAAGAGCAAACGGCCCCGTGAAGATGCTGCTTAATACCATATTAACTGCGTGTAGCTACTTGTAGTTGGTTATGAACGGATCTATATAAGATTAATCTCAAAGCTTAACCAACGGTTTCCCTGCTGCTGCACGACAGTTTTCGTTTCCTTTTTTTTTTATTTTCTTTATTTTTATTTTTTCTCCCCCTCGGCGACCGCTCAATTTTTGCTGGCCTTGTGCATACGGGGAAACGTAGTCTTTTCACCGTACTGGGGTTTAGAAACGCTTACCTTCTTCATGTCGTTTGTTGTGGAAATAGGCACATCACCAAAAAGCACCGACGTTACGGAGGAGACCTGCTGATGTAGGCGGGACCGTAGACGCCTCGGTCAGCGTGTAATGGTATTTGCCCTAAGGTGGGAGCAGGAAAAAATACAATAAAATGAATGTAACCTGGATGTTCGTGCTTGTCCGGCTTTGGTCACGACGATCGCCACATTGGCCGGCTATCGAACTGATAACCCGGGTCCCTCATCAAAAGGATTTAAGCTTCTGAACTTACTTCCACGCAGCGTGTCCTGATTGATCTATCTCGCGGGCGTCGATGTTCTTCGAGCCGCCCCCGCAAGGTGGAATAGCTGAGCGCGATGGTCGAACCGGATGGGCGCATGAGACCGCATGTCAACGACAGCTTACCGCTTATGGTGAGCGAGTCGCTGCCTCTGATGACGTCACCGCTGAACATGTAGTCCGCGTGCACCAGTCAACGAGAGCGGGATCCATAGCCATAGGGGGCGCAGCTTAGCTGTCCGTGGAGAGCTGGGTCGCGTGGTGGTCACCGCCGCCCACGACCGATAACGTGCCTGAGCCCTGTCCATCCGAGGAGGCGAAGATGAAGAGGCGATCACCTCGCCCTCCTTGACGCTCTTGCGAATGGGTTGTCAGCTCTGCCCCCCCCGGATACACTAGAAGTGGGCGCCATCATCAATGGAGAGCAGGAGGGAGGTAGGGAGGGAGAGGGGAGGGAAAGCTCTGATCGGCGTTGGCAAAGAGGCCCATGGCGAGGCGTCGATGATGGACCCAAGCTCTCTGACCCAGAGTATGTGCTGCACGGGTCCGCGCTTCTTGCCCGTGCGCCAGACATCAGTGGGCCTGTAGAGGTACTTACGAAGAAGAGCCTTGACGGCCTTCATCTCGATGACCTTCCCCAGGCAGGGAAGGGGGCAAGATCTGACCGGGCAGGTCAATGAGAGTTCGGGTAGCGACGGGCGGGTCCTCAATCTCGACTTCCAGGTGTCGATCTCCACCAGGCTGGCCATGACGGAGCCCAGCCGCTCGTTGAGCGCATCGATGGTGAGGCCTGTGGTCTCCGTGCCGCGCCAGCGAATGCTGCACACGGGCTGCCGATGGGGGAGTAGCACTCGCCCTGGATGCACCTGCGCGCGGGGGGTATGCTGCTGCTGCTGCTGCTGCTGCTGCTGCCGCCGCCGCTTGAGGCCGGCTCCCCCCTTCCTCCTGCCTACCTCCGCATGATCCAGTTCCTATCGTAGATGGAAATGATCGGCAGCTGTGCGGTGGTCAGCGACGGTTGGCAACGAGCGACAGAGGGAGAAAGAGGAAAAAAAAAGAAATACACGCCTTTTTAGGCATTGGCTGCCCGCTCAACGGAAATATACTCGCGCGCTCTGTTCACTCGGCAAGCTCAACAAGATGACAACACCTGGAGTGAAGAGATTAACTATTCCAAAAGAATTTACGTTCCAAACGGAAAAACGAGCACGTGAACGAGAACGTCGGCTTGGAGCTCCAAGGGTCTCGCCTCCTGTGCTGGGTCCTCCTTCAACTCCAGGAACCAGGCGACCCTCTCAGACTGCTGGAAGGGCAACACCAGTGCCCGGGCCGACGACTCCAGTGCAGCGACCCACGCGAATCCCTCTGGGTGCAACACCAGTGCCCATGCTTGTGACGCCAGTCCAGAGACCTGCGCGGCGGGTCTCTTTAAAAACAACACCAATGCTGTCAACGAAGGCAGGAGCTCCGGCCAGGAGGAAGACTTCACTGACTTCTCTCAAGAGGCCATTGAAATCGATCTTAAAGAAACCGAAACCGAGGCAGCAGCACCTACGTAAGTCACTGGGCTCTTCAACAAGCTCAGTCAAGCTGGCCAACAGGCGTGCCAGTACAGGCACGCTGATAAAAAGGATTATCTCCTTTGCTGCCACCAAAGAACAGCTCTGCTACAACCACCAGGACCCTCCGGGCCGGCTTCTTTCCGCGCACCAACGTCAACTTGTGTATATAGTGCTTGTTGAATAAAGGAACTGTTTATTACCGCCAGAGGGCGGTAGTAAAAATTGCAATAGTCTCGTCAGTGTGTGCGAATCGAGCCAGATGCCTTTCTAAGAAGAGCGAGAGGCAGCGCGCGCGGTTTGTTAAGTACGCGAGTCCTCGTTCGGATAAAAGGATACAATAAATGAAAGAGTCGGTCTAAACCACTGTTTTTCTTCTCTGATTCTTGGTCAGTCGCCTTTCAAACGTGACCTCCCGTGGATTCCTTGAGTGATACGGCTAATTCTTTCCCAGTAAACGTACCAAACCCTCTTCTTTGTCTCTCCTCGAGGCAATTTGGTGGCCATCTCTCTCTCAATTCGCGACGGAAAGGGAAACCGTTGGAAAAAGTGAAACCGAATTGTCCAGAGTTCAACGGCAAAGATACAAGCATTAGCACCGTCCGGGCAACCTCCTCCAATGAGGGGGAGGCATGTACAACTTCAAGCCCCAGCCTGGGCCGCCTCACACGGGCGCACCCATGGGACCACCGTAAGCCTCCCCAAATGTAGTGGTTCATTCACGAGATCCGTGCATTCACACATACACGCTTTTCTCAAGGGTATGCCAGGTGGCGGTCCGCCCAGTGTCGGACCCGGCGGAGGGCAACTGGTACCGTTCTGTCTCTTCCAATACAAGACTATACAAGAGAAAATACACTAAACCGAACCATGCTTTTTCTACCCTCCCCCCCCAAAGAGGGGACCCATCGGGAACGTGCTCCCCTTGCTGGTACGTGACAGGCAGCATCTTTTGCCTTCCTGAGCCCTCCCTTCCTTCCATTCCTTCCCTCTTTCCCCTGCTCTTCTAACGTGTATATATATATATATATAACCTGCGCAGGCGCCCAGTATCAGCGCATGCTGCACGCATCACGCGGAGGCGCTCCCATGCAGGGTTCACCCATGAGCGAGTCCCTCATTCCTCTCACATGACATTAATATTTTCTTAATTTATTTGTTCATTTCCAGCGAATTTTGGTCCGCCGATGATGATGATGATGCAAATCGATCCATCGCAATTGTCGACAGCAGCACATGGTTCGGTAGGCGGGTCCTCCCACTGGTATGACCGCCCCCGGGCGCGTGGGCGGAGTTATAATAGGAGGCCCCATCCAGGGCCAATGGGGCGCACGAGTAGGTACGAATTATATGTGGATTTTCGCGCCGTGTGTACATAATTATGTGTGCTTGTGTGTGTGTGTATATATATATATATATATTTAGAGTGAATATTCACCTTTTTCGTTCGAACAAGGAATGGCTACGGGAGCCGGCGCAGCGACCGCCGAGATATCAGCAAGAACCAACAGACATACTCACAAAGCAAAAGATTCAGTGTAATTCCTTTCACGCACACGCATGCACACGC
>CDFF01070143.1:0-15285 GCA_000826265.1 Acanthamoeba culbertsoni
AATAATAATAATAATAATAATAATAATAATAATAATAATAATAATAATAATAATAATAACAAACGTCAAAAATCAGGATTGAAATGGGTGCCTGGCGATGCGTTTGCGTTGCTGTGTCCGAACCCGACGAGCGAGGTCACGCAGGTCATCAACCGGCTGGCGCTAGACGGCAACCGCGTGTTCTCGCTCCGATCCACCTCTGCCTCCGGTACGTTGCTTTGGATGTCGAGACTCTCCCATGAATGGGAGGTACCTGCCCTCCCTCACCCTATTTGGGTGTGAGCAGGCCATTTGCCTCAGCACGTTGGGTTCCCCTGCACGGTGCGCACGGCTCTTACCCACTTCGTGGACCTACACGCCGTGCCCAAGAAGAGCTCCCTGCGAGCCTTCGCCGAGTACGCGTCTGACCCCAAGGACAAGGTAGAGCCGCTTTTTTTTTTCTCTTCGTCTACATTGTCCCACTACATACCCAAAAGCACCACCCACACGACGCATAACACGGTCGCCTATCGTTCAGGAGCGTCTGCTGTTCCTGTCGAGCCTGAAGGGTGCCGAGGAGTACAGAAGGGAGGTGCTGGAGGAGAGCGTGACTTTTCTCGACCTGCTGATGGACTACCCGTCCCTTATGCCGCCGCTCGAGGAGGTCCTCGACAAGCTTCCGCCGCAGCAGCCGCGCTACTATTCGCACGTAACGTCGCCGCTGGCGTCGCCCACCGTGCTCCGCTTTGCCTTTTCGCTGGTCCGCTGGAAGTCGCCCATAAAGGGCAGGGAGAGGAGGGGTCTGTGCACGGACTGGCTCTACAGGCTGGGCGTGAAGCGGGGTCTCATCTCCCCGCTCGAGGGAGAGGAGGAGCAGACGCTCCTTGACAGGGAAGCGGAGGCCGAGCGTAGGGCCTCTGAACATGAGGGCTACCGGAGTGACGACGAATACGTGTCCGTCTTCGGCAGGCCTACCAGGGTAAAGGAGGAGAGACTGTGCTTGTGTTGTAGGCCGAGTCTGGCACTCACATGGGTCCGCATGCAGGACTTCGTGGTCCCCGACGTGTCGGCCAACACGATCATGGTCGGGGCCGGCACCGGTGTGTCGCCCTTCCTGGGGTTCATCCAGCACAGGGAGCTGCTTCTGGAGAAGCATGAGGGAGGCAAGGGCGACTGGTGGCTCTTCTTCGGCTGCAGGAATGAGAAGAAGGACTTCCTCTACAAGGATAACCTTGAGGGTAGCGTTGAGCGGGGCGTCCTCCACAAGCTCACGGCCGCCTTCTCGCGCGACGCCGAGGAGGTTCTCGCCTTCCGAATCTGTGCCACAGCGAAGGATAGATCGCTGATAGTGTGTGTGTGTGGATATGCGCTCCTTATAGGTGGTATACGTGCAGCATAGAATGGTAGAGCACGGCGCCGAAATCGCCGACCGATTGCTCAACGCTGGCGCATCGGTCTTTGTATGCGGGTGCGTCCACGCCGCATGGCTAACTCCTGATTAAGTCCTTCATTGAATCTCACCCCTCAATTGTCTTACCAACAGAGATGGCGCGGGTGTGGTCAAGGGCGTCAATGCTGCCGTGATTGAGATCCTGGAGAAGTTCGGCAACCTCGAGCCAACGGCGGCCAAGGAAAGGCATGCATCTCTGCTCAAGGAACGCCGATTGCTCTTCGACGTCTGGTAACAGGACGTAACCTCTGTGTTCGGCTGCGCCGCTCATTCTCGAAAAAGAAATTCCTTTTACTTCAGATGAAAAAACCAAAAACCAAAACCCTCCCCGCGCCCACAATTCTCTGCCTCATCACACCTGTCCCCTCTTTGATGAGCTCTGGCTCTGGATGTTGATAGATGCCTTTGCCTGCAGCTCCTTCTTCTTGACCAAACCCGTTGTCGAGCGCATGGACTCTGCACGCTTGAGTCTCGGGCCCATTTGGAATGTCATACTCGTGTAGCCCGGCTGGCGCTTGGTAGACGTAAGTCCATACACACCTGTCATATTTACAGGAAAAAAAAAAGTGAAGAAATCAAGTCAGTCTTTGATGGGTTGCAATGCAACCATAGTTGAGAGGAAGAGCGTACCCCTCTCGCCCGCCCCCTGAGCGATTCTTGTTAATCGCGTCTCGCCTCGGTAGCCCGACCACTCCACCAGCTCCAGATTGTCCTCTTCTTCCTCTTCCTCCGGCGGCTGCTGGTCTTCCGACCCTTCGGCCTCCTGATGGTCCTCGGGGTAGTAGTAGGGGTCCGTCACGAACACCTCGTCCTCCTCCTCCAGGACCACCGGCCCCGGCAGCTCCTCTTCGGGTTCGGCCACGGCCTCGGCCTCCCACTCAAAGTAGAACGCGTCCTCGTCCGGCACCTCGTGCTTGTAGCGTCGATAGACCCACACGGCGGCGAGGAACAGCAGCGCCATCGCCACGAACGCGAAGACGACCAGCAGCACCGCCTGGTCGGTCGTGAGGTACTCGTCGTCCGCAGACGCGGCCCGGATGACGGGCGCGCTCGACGGGCTCGGCGACGGGCTGGGCAGGACGCGGAGGGTCAGCACGCCCGCAAAGTCGCCGAACTGCGAGCAACTGCACACGATCACGCTCGTGTTGAAGGAGACAAGCGAGCACGGGTCCGGTGAGAAGGCTCGGGAGGAGTCGTCCCAGGCCAGGCAGGAGGCTTCGTATGCGATGCCCGTCTCTCGTCGCCACAGAGCCCGCTTACTGCTGGCCTCCGAGGAAGCGTCAGGTACGGAGACCACCGGCAGCGACAGTGTCACCGCTCCGCTGACATTGACGACGCGCTCAACGCCTGGGTCACGGACACGTTTCGGTGGGAAATAATATTAAGCAGTGCAGATTATGATTGCACTGCAACCGGGCGGAAAGTACCATCGATGAAGTATCGCAGACTGACAACGAGAGTCGAAATGTTCGCAGCCGAGGGAGACCATGAATAAGGGTTCCTGAGGACACACAGCGACTCAGTTCACTCAGTTGCATCAAAATAACGGGTCACAATGTCACGGCACCTTGAATACTCAACCAGCGTATATACTACCAGATCCTCATCTTCATCCAGCGAGATTGCTGAGTCCTCCCTCTCTGTAACCCGCTTCCGTGATTGGCTTCCGGAGTTCCCAGAGATAAGCATTGCGGCGAGAGCCTCCGGCGATATGTCGGCAGCTGTCCGGGTGCCGACCAATCTGGTCTCGAGAAGCGAGGCGTAACTCCGGTCCCAGCGTAACGCCAGATAGTCAGTGCTGAACGAATTATCGCCTACGCTGCTCGGAGCCTGATTGGACGCCTGGTTGTCGACGAACCGATCGAAGATGGCGTCGAGCTCGGTGAGGGTCCTCTCGCGGAAGGCGTCGCTCCGACCGTCAGTATGAACGGCCAAAGCCACGGCAGAATACGAGGCTGGAATAAATCGATCGGTTTCGATCGAAATATATTGAGCGTGATTGCAATGCGTTGCATTCAGGAGTGAGGGTATTGGTGTACATAAGAATGTATCGGACGCCTCGCGGCTCTGGCTGCTCGGCCAATGCAGCGACTCCAAGAAACCGATCAAGCGATCGGTCGAACTGCCAAGCATCGCCACGGCTGTGGTCACCTGGTTGTCGCTCAGTTCTTCACCCACCTGTGGTGATATGTCGACAATGATATATATATATATGACGTCAGCAGAACGATACGGATGGTAGGGCTGCCGGGAAGATCGTTATGTGGTTTACCCTGCAGATCAGGCCCAGGTACTGTATCCGCTGGGCGACCGTGTAGAAGTCGAACTCCACGGCGTAGTCGAAGGTGAGCGTGTCAAACAGATAATTACGCAGGCGGCGACGAATCTGCATCAGCTCATCGAGCTCATCGCGCCTATCGCGGAGCTGGCGGTAGCGTTCGATCTGCTCGTCGGTGAGCTCCTCCGTGGTAGCTGCAGTCATTAAATGGAGGTTGTCGACCAATCATGATAACGCAATGTGTCAGCCAATCGTCGGGAGACGGGAGATAGGGAGGGAGGGACGTGTTATCACCTGCTATCATCCGCTCCGTCTGGATGAACTCGGCTTCGACGCTGCGCCGTATGGACGAGCCGTTGTCCGCTCGGTTGATGAGGTCGGCGATAAGCCATATCGACTGACCCACAACCGCCCCGTCTGCGCGCGCCCAAGCGATGAGCGATGTGCGGTGTGAAATGTGAGCTTCCCCTCCCCCCCCCACCTCCCCAACTCCTCCTCCCAGAGGGCCAACAGAGAGTATACGGTGTGGGCCACACGTACCCCCAACGTTGATGGACGGCGCCAGCCACTCATCACGGACCCACTCGGCCAATTCCTGCAGATTTCCAGAATCATGGAATGTCAGTCATCATAATCAATGAGTGTCGTATGTATGTGTGTATGTATGTAACTACCTCGTTGGTCATCATCAACCTGTCCCTGTCTGTCAGACGCGCTCTGGCCTGCTGCAGCCTGAAGGGCACGGACACGCCGTTCTGTACATAGAAACGATCAAAGGCGTAGTATTGGTATTTAGGCACGTGGTTACATAGCATCCTCACGCAATCAACCCAACAGGGCGGCGACTACCTGGCCGAGGATCTCGACGTGCAGGTCAGCGACGCCGGGCGGTAGCAGAAAGCGCACAGAGGGCTGGTCGCTGAGACCGGAGCCCAGCGCATAGCGCCGGCCGCTGCCCGCCGGATGCTCGGCGAAGAACCGATACCGGAGCGGGGCAGCGCCCTCCGTGAAGAGACCCTGGCGAACCGGAGGGAATGATCGGTATGTAGATGAGCCAGAGGTTGCATGGCAGCAAAAAAGCGCCGTGTGCGGAAATTTACCTCCCAGAAGCTGCACACGATGCGGAACTTGTCCAGATAGGCCTCCTCGTTGCCACTGACCTGCCTCGTGTTGTTGACGAAAAGCTGACACAGGCCCCCAGCAGGCCTTTCCAGAACCTCGAGGTCAACAAACGCGAAACCTGACATCCACAAACACGGGAAACATGAACACTCCTAACATATCAACGGGATGCGTGCTTCTTCATGTCGACCCACCTGTGCCGCTAGCGTCGGTGGCCTCGACCTTAAATCGGTACACTTGGTTGTTGCCTAGGACGTTGGGTTTGAAGACCAGATCGGGCGTGTATCGAGTCGACTCTATCACCGTCTCCAGGTCCGCATCCAGAAGCGGGCCTATGGGTATGGTTGATGGAGGCCGGATCAGTCGTTGCCACGCCAAAAAGAGGAGGGGGATGTTCGGACCCTGGTCGACCGACCACCGCCAAGAGATTTGGGAGTCAGCCAGCGTAGAGTCGGCGGAGGCCGAGAGGACGATCTTATTAAAGGGGTTAACCGGCGTCCTGCCCACCACGCTGGCGGTGACCGCGGGTCCGCTGCTCACCATCTGCACCACAACCTCGGCCGACGCCGACAGCCCGCCTTCCTTTTGCTGCAGCAAGGGCGTGGCGGGGAGGGAAGGAAGGAGAGAAGATATCAGGTCAGCATCAAACACAGGTATTGCTGAGTGGCGCAAGCAGTATTTCGTACGGCGGAGAGGCGGAACAGGAACTCGCCTATGCGCAGCTCGTAGGAGGGGATGACCAGCTGCGCCGCGTCGACCAGATAGAAGGCCGATGTGTCGGCGTCCCAGCAGTTCTCTGCGGTCCCCAGGTCGGTGCAGGTCCTGGTGAACCCGATGTGAGGAAATCGTGCATTAATGCTGCCAGAAGGGGGAACGCAGTGCAACTGGTATGGTAGATCAAGTACCAAGTGTAGCTGAACGAGCCGTTGAGGAAGTCAAAGTCGACGGTGCCCGATGCGTCCAGAAGGAGATCGATGTCGGGGTCGCGGGTCAGAGGGAATGAACGCCAGCCGCCAGCGATGTCGACCAATGGGGCCGTCGAGATCACTTCGATATCTACCTGCGTCTGCCCCACGAAGCTGGTCACGGAGACACACACATTCCCGCAGTGAACACACATTCACGTATTAAAAAGGAAAGGAAAAGAAAAGAAAAGGATACTAGGAGAACGCACTGCGTGAAGGCGGAATGCTGAGCCCGCAGGTTCAGGGAGTAGTTCTGATTGGGCCGCAGCGTGCCCGGTCCGATGTAGAGCACGGGCGTGTTGGCGGTGTCGGTATCCAGCTGGAAGGGCTCACCGGTCAGCTGCGTCCATGAGAACCGCAGATCGTCCCTCGGCTCCAGGAAGGACGCCGCGCAGCCAGACGTAGCGGCCGAGCCGTGAAGCTTGATGCTACGCCCGACGCGCGCGGAGAGCGAACGCGAGCGGTACGATGGCGTGATGGAGACCGTCGGTATGGGATCGAAGGCGAAGAACACCTTTGCGTCGAGAGCAGCAGATCGCCACGTCAGCCGTACGCGCATGGCGCAAGAGGAAGTCTGGAGGGGCAGAGGGAACCGTACCGAGAAATAGGTGGGAGACGACGCATTCACGTTGAGATGGTTGGTGACCTGCAGCACGAACATATACTCCTCGCCCTCCGCGAAGGTGTCGCGGATGTAGTCTGCGGGCAACAGCGCCGTGGCTGTGCGGAGATTATGTGTGAGCCATGGAAAATAGTCCTAATTAGAAGGTGGAGGAGAGGAAGGACGTGCCTGTCCTGATGGTGCGCAGATACTGCCTCACGGCCTGCCAGTTGGTCGGGCCAGGCACGATGTTCCAATCGTAGTTCATACTGCGGCCTGCGGTGCCCAATGAGGGTGTGCCATCCAGCACCAGATCTGCGCATGCGCTCATATGCAACGGGGCCTGCCCCAACCAGGAAGCACTCTGATGGTGAGCAAGAGGCACTTTCCAAAGGATAGGGAGGCGGGTATGCAGAGGTACGTGGATGATGGGCTGTGGCCGTATGATCGACGCTGAGACCTTAATGACGTAGGTCAGGTTGGTCGATGTCTGCAGATCCGCGCTACCCTCTGCCGATCTTCAGATCACCACAAAAACACACCGCTGAGGATAGACTACAGAAGAAGGTCCTCTTTGCTTTTTTTTCTTTCCTTTTTTTTTTCATTTTTTTGGGGGGGAGGGTGATTCCTACTTGATGACGCCTGGCCTCAGCTGGAGAATATCGCCCGCTGTGGCCACCGCATTGGAGCCAAGCCAGATGGTCAGAACGTCCTGGGAAAGCCACACGCAGTAGGACCCGTTGCCGAAAATCTCGGAATTGACGAGGACCTTGGCACAGTCGTCGACGCCGACCAGCCCGCCCATGTTCGTCGGTGCATTGAAGATCACCAGAACCGACACGCCGACGGAGGAGAACTCGACCGCCGAGACTTCAAGGTTGGCTGTTCGCGACACAAGAGTGAGATTTAGGTATATGGCTCGCAATGTAACATTTGGAGGGCTGATTCCGTACGAATGCAACAGTTGGACGTATTGTAGACAGGGTCCCTGATGCAACGGCACGTTGACTCTATTCCGTCTGAGTCGCATAAGCCGCGGTGGCAGCAGTCCTCCGGGCAGGGGGCTACAAGGGAAAGGGAGGTTAGTGGGTCTGTGACGAGGAGCGAGCGCTGCCGGAACAGAGAGTCGATTGTGGAGGAAATCGCCGTACGTCCTCGCCAGCTGACGCTGATAGGGCTCGCGGTGATGTGGGTGCCGTTCAACGTGATGCTATGATAGACTCCGTCAGCTTGACCCAATCGGTCGAGGGGATTGGTTGACATGGGGCCATGCAGTACCTGATCTCTACGA
The DNA here is from genome assembly GCA_000826265.1 of Acanthamoeba culbertsoni. Taxonomy (NCBI): domain Eukaryota; phylum Discosea; order Longamoebia; family Acanthamoebidae; genus Acanthamoeba; species Acanthamoeba culbertsoni. The sequence goes on from CDFF01070143.1 coordinate 7,687, forward strand.
CGCCGACCACGTTCGGCACATATGTGACTTCGAACAGGCCGTTGTTGCGATCAACGACGCTGAAAACCGTGTCCAGAGGGATGCCCTTCCACGAGGCCTGGTCGCACAGCAGGAAGAAAAAGAGGGAGGGAGGGGGGGGTGAAATCAGTACTCATGAGATTTGGGGTCGTATACCGCAAGACCCTCGTGGGGGGGGGCATTACCGTGACGACCCAGTCGAAACCGCCGTAGAATAGACGCTTGAAAAACACGTCGTTGGCCTGGATAGTGAACCCAGTGGCCTCTCCAGCGAAGCTCGTGCTGAGACCTGCGCCGAAATGGAAGGAATGAACGTGCTCTCTGGGGTCAAGCGACAGTAATCCGCCAGCTGTGTTTCAATAAATGCACGCACCTCGACCGTAGGCAATGGAGCACGGGATGCAGATGGTCCTGCTGAAGCAGTCCGGGCCGGTCCATCCAGGGAAGCACACGCAAGTGCTGTTGATGCATTCGCCGTTGTTGGCGCAGTCGGGGTCCGGCAAGCAGTCGTCGACCACCCGGACGAGGAAGGAGGCGACGAGCAGCGGCACCATTCCGTTGTCGTTGTCGTAGGAGAACACCTCCAGCGTGTACTGGCCCTTGCGGGGCGGGACCACGTAGGATACACTATAGGTGCCGTCGCAGTTATCGATGATGTCGAACGAGGCCTTGACGGAGGCCACCTCGGTGAGGTCGGTCGCGTTCATGAAGTTGAAGAAGAAGAAGGACGAGTTGCCGCCGGTGCCCAGCTCGTTGAGATACCTGTCGCGCGCGGCGAGCGAGAACTCCTGTCTGGTGTTGATGACCACTCGTGTCTCCACGCCAGAGACTATCGTGGAATTGCCGTGGATGTCTGCCGGCCTCACGAGTATGGAAAAGGGGCTGAACAGGATCAGCTCCGTATCGGAGAGATCGTTGCGGGCCAGGAACTGATACGGCGAACTGCTCGCAAGGGTCACCGAATAAAAGAAGCGATACTGGCCGCCCGAGCTGGCCGGGTCGAGGGTGATGTTCTTTCGTTCTTCGGACACGCCCACCACGTTCATAAACCTGTGGGGGGGAGAGGTTGCGTCATTCCTAGTTCTCTACATTATGCCCATCAAGAGAAGGAATGCACGCACCAGGAGTCTCCACTGATCTGCTTCGGGTTCTTGTATATGTCGACGGCCTGAAGCGTGAAGTCCATTTGGCGCCCCGCCCTCGTGGTCACCACTTGCGTATGACTCAGTCCGAAGCCTGGCAAGCCGGCTGTCATGTCCACACAACGAACCACAAATCAGCCGAGGTACGTTAACGCTGACCAGTAGTTGATTCGAGTCATACCCAGAGTATTGTTCTCTATCACGTAGGAATTGGAGCCTTTGGTTGCCACCCTCAGTCCGTTGAAGCAATTCGTGGTGTTCACGACCTACCCAGGCGGATGTGACGTGAAAAAATGGGCAAGGTTCTTCGTTTAACCGAGCAGGGGGATGGTCACCTGCTGGAACCTGTCGCTGACCGTGTTCATGGCGATGAAGTTCTCGGCAGTACCAAACAGCTGGCTGGCCGTGAGTCCAGTAGATCCAACTACGACGTCAGCGCAAGCAGCGAAGAACTCGTCGGCGAACTCGGAACAGACACTGAGAAGGGTTAGACAAAGGCTCTGGAACTGGGATAAGATAGTTCATGTACCTGAAGGACCGCGTAGTGTTGGTCGAATTGAAGCCAGTGTTTTGGCTTTCGTGGATCTGGATGAACTGGAACTGGGCAGGAGAGCAGGCCAAGCCACAGGCCAGTACCTCGAAATAAGCCACACATGATGGCGAGTCGTATGCGGCCGCAAAGTCCTGGTGGTCGAGTCTCGTGAGAAGAGAAAGCAAGCGGGGATGGAGGAAGGGGCACGGGCAGTACTTCAAGATTGCTCAGGCCGCTTTCCACATCATTCGCATCACAGCAAGAGTTCTCGCTGTAGTAACTGCATGCGCCAGTGAAAGGTGGTGGCTGTACAACGTGTGTGAGGCCTTGGGGGAAGGGTACTGGGAGCATGTAACTTACCTTTGAGGAGGTTTTCACAGGTTCATAGGCGAGGCATTGTGTTCCATCAATCCACGAGAGAGAGAAAGGAGAACCATAAATGGGGATTGAATCCACTTCGAGTCGGATCTGATAATTGCCAGCATGGAGCGGGATGTAGTTAATAATGAATTGAGAGGCAGTGCTGGTCACCACTGCCACCGGATTAAGATCCGAAGGCAGTCCTTCAACTACAATGCTTGCTGTAAGGTCAGGAGGAGGAAAGAAGTAGTCGAGATCGCGTCGATTTAGGCAAGAGTCAACCAAATCCACAAAGATCGTGGTGGCTGATGTGGAAGTGACCCCTCCTCTAACACCTGGTCCTTCTGCATACGCCCTTGAAGCTAGGAGAGGAAACTGGAAGGGAGGAGAAAATCGAGTGTAAAAAGACAGCGTTTTCTACCACCCAACTGTGATGGAGTCGAACCGTTGCTGACGAGTTAGAACAAGGATCAGCTGGGCAACCAACCTCTGCTCGCCCAAACATCAGGAACGCATCGAGATCTTCAAAGGCGCCATCGGCCATCCCGTAAAGGAGAAGGAGACAGAGGAGGAAACGCAGCGGGATCCATTCCATCCTTAGACGCGCCTTCACCGACGCTCCCCAGAAGGCCTCAGTGTTCCCTTTGGGGACAGCGTACAGTTATGGAGGCCAAGGCTCCCCCGTCTTCTACTTTTAGGTAGAGATAAAAGTTGTTTTCTTTGGACCACCAGTTTCCTGTACGGGCAACGGGATAAAACCCAAAGCGAGCCATCAAAATGCCTTATGGCGGTTGGCTACACCTTGTCTCCTTTTCTTTTTAACCTCACTAGGAAATGCTGAAGAAAAAAGGTTGGAGTATAAACTATTCGATCGAAATCGCTACGCAACCGTTCTTGTTACTCCACTCGGAATTGCGTTGGTTACTCGATAAATTTTCCCGTCGACATTTTCTTTTCCCTTCTTTCCTTTGCGGAGGAATCAATACTTTCTGTACAGCTGGCATCCGACATGCAGAACGACGACATTCAGGAGGAAGAGCTTAACGCCAGCATTCCCGAGGTTTACGAAAAGTACCGTGCCTGTGGCGAAATCACAAGCAGTAAGTTGAATCCAGTGGACTGATACAATTTTAGGAAGGAAAGCACACACATTCCTTAATTTTTCAACCCTTGGCAGAGGCTCTGGCCAAGGTCGTTCAGGCTGTCGTTCCTGGCGCTAAGATCGTGGATCTTTGCGTTCTGGGTGACAAGGCCATCGAGGAAGGCACCGCTGCAGCCTACAGCAAGTCCAAATTTGAGCGTGGTGTGGCTTTCCCCACTTCTATCTCGGTCAACAACGTGGTTGGTCACTTCTCGCCTCTCTCTGGCGATCCCGCCGTACTACAGGAGGGTGACCTCGTGAAGATGTACGAGCACAGCCACCATCACCAAGTTATTCAATTGCTCACACATCCAATTTACAGCGATCTTGGAGCCCACATCGATGGCTTCATTTCGCAAGCTGCTCACTCGCTCGTGTGCACAGCTAACAAGGAGCAGCCCGCCACTGGCCGTCACGCCGATGTCATTTGCGCTGCTTACTTTGCCGCCCAGGCCGCCCTCCGATTGTTCAAGGCCGGTAAGACGGTACGAGTTTTTTCCAATCTCCGCCACAAATTTCCACTGATCCAAAAATTATTGTGATTACAGAACCAGGAGATTACCGCTACAATCCAAAAGGTTGCCGATGAGTTCAAGGTTCAGCCCGTGGAAGGTGTGCTTTCTCACCAGACCAAGCGCTTCGTCATCGACGGCAACAACGTGGTGATCAATAAGGAGACCCTCGAGCAGAAGGTAGAGGATGTCACCTTCCAGGACTGGGACGCCTACACTTTCGACATCGTCATGTCGACCGGCGAGGGTAAGGCCAGGGAGACCGAAGCCAGGACCACCATTTTCAAGAGGGCCGTCGACCAGCGGTACACCCTTAAGCTCAAGGCCTCTCGCGCCGTCTTCACCGAGATCAACTCTCGCTTCCCCACCATGCCCTTCACCCTCAGGTAAACGACTTGGCCTTTCCTTTTTGGTTGCTCGTTGACTCCCTCATTTTTACCCTCCAATTTGCTGTACAGGGCGCTGAAGGACGAGAAGACCGCCAGGCTCGGTATCACCGAGTGCGTGAAGCACGACCTGGTCGAGCCCTACCCCGTCCTGTACGAGAAGCCCGGTGAGCTCGTCGCCCAGTTCAAGTTCACCGCCATCATTACCCCCTCGGGCACCGTGCGCATCACCGACCACCCTGCGCCTCTCGTGCGGTCGGAGCACCAGATCAACGACCCTATCGTAAAGAGCGTGCTTGCTTCGGGCACCAAGAAGGGCGCCGCGGCCAAGAAAAAGAAGAAGAAGAACAAGAAGGCCGCCGCTGCTCCTGCCGGTGATGCCGCCGAGAAGAAGGAAGAGAGCGCCTAGGCATTAACAAAAACAATAAACTGGTCATTAAAACACCCCAAGAAGCTACAGTAACGCGCGTGTGGGTCAGTTCTTGTTTTCGACCTTGCTATCTTACACGACGTCTTTCTCGTCGAATTCGCCTTCGCCGTCGTCAGCGTCCCCATGTGCCATGTATCGGCTGATTTCCTTTGTGTTGGGCAGGTGCAGGTAGAAGCACGTCATGAGGGAGGAAAATAAAGCCAGACATATTGGGAGGAAGGCCACAGCCCACGGTAGGTCTTCCCGCACGCTCAGCATCATATTGAAGCCTGTTCGTGAGAAAGGGAAAAGGCCTTCTTAGTTACTGCTGGCTGGATGTGAGTTGGGAGGTCGGAGGAAGCACCTATAGTGGGCACAAGAAGCGGCCACTTGAGAAGGTAGAACCAAGAACACTCGAAGCGACCCACCGCACTAACGCCTATGCTTCGTCGGAGTGTCGCGTAGAAGAAGAGGGAGATGGCGGGAAAGCACAAGAAGAGAAGGTAGATTGTCCAGAAGGGAATAAGCACCACTGGCCAGCTGGCGTGATCCAGCAGGTCCAGCTTCTTCAGATGAACGAGGAGCAGACCCAGAGGGAAGAGGACAGAAGGGAAGGTGAGGCCAAACAGTCGCTCGATGAAGTCGTTCGCCTCCTCTGCCCAATCAGTGCTCCGTCCCACCAGAACAGTTTTCTAGCCCAGAGGCCCTTGAAGTCAACAACATATCCTTGCAGGTGAAGAGACGCTTTCTTTCCTCAAATTGGGGGGGGGGAGCATACATATACACAGGCCGCAGAGGCCAGAGTGAGCGCCACCAGTGCAAGCCACTGCACGACTGGTCCCCAGAGGAAGCCCATAGCAAACACCCACAGACACCAATAGGAGACGAAGGGCGGCAGTGCATCATGCAGCAGTGCGTAGCGCCAATTCACGTGCCGTAAGGCCAACCACACTCGCCTGCTCAGGCCGGCCACTCCCTTCGCGTTGAACTTCTCCACATCCTCGTCCATACCACTGCCAAGCTTGGCCACACACACGGGTGCCTCGCGGTCTAGCATGTCTCCGTCTTCATAGTCCAGTCTGTGGGCCTCTATTCCCTACATGTATGCTTTAAATACTTCTATGCACCCAAAAACTCCTGGACTGGTAGCCGTGGGCTGAGTGAGTGGGTGAGTGTACCTCATCCTCGGCGTCGCTGCAATGACCAAGGTGGACTTCTTGTAACTCAAAACTTTTGCCGTCGCCATAGCGGCCCATTTTGCTTCGCTTTGTGCCGTTTTCTGCCGTGGACCTCACTGCACCACCCTCCTCCGTTATGCTGGGCTCTGCTTCACTGTCGCTGTCGGCACCCACTTGTTGATAACTCTTATGTTTGCTCTTTTTTGTCTTGTTTTTATGAGGTCGCTTGCTGCTGCGCGGAGTACGGTCGGTATCAGTACCGCTTGTTCCCTCTATTGCTACCTCCACATCGCTAGACAGCCGGCCCTCTTGCTGGGCCTCCTCCATTGGTGTCTGTAACTGGTTGAAGCTGCGACAACTTTACCCCCGCCACACACACTAACGCCAGACAGAAAATACGCGAGTCTGCGTGATCCGCGAATGGCACTCGCTGGCACTCATGGCATTCAAACAATTTACGGATTTTCCTGCCCTATAAACAAATGGGTGATAGTAGGACTTTTTAAAATGTCCCGAAGCGCCGTTGCTCATCGGCGGTACTTTTGTTGCACGAAGGAAAGTGACATGATCGTGTCTATCCACTCCTCTTCCTCTTGGAACAGCTGCGCATCGTTGACGTGCGGGTTCCATTCTGGGGATGCCAACAACAGGTCATCAGCTTGGTCCAGGGATGCTGTTAGCAGCGGAGCAAGTTTCGTACTTGTGTGGCCCTCACACCACAGCGACACAAGCTGCTGGTCGCCCTTGGCCACGACCTGCAGAGAGTTCCTGTACTTGGTCTGTTGCTCGCTGATGCGCCTCACCTCTCTGATCTCCCGACAAGGGATGTAGCCCACCAGCTCCTCGACCGTCTGTATGCCAGGCAGCCGCATTAGACACGCCTCGACACAGCAAGCCGGAAGGCGCCAAAGAGGTGGCCTGGTACCTCGTCCTTGTACCACGCGAACGAATACGTCTTAAGGACGGCGTAGTAGGGCTTCCAGGGCTCCCGTACGTTGCCTTCGAACTTGAGCCAACCCGCCTTCCACCCAACTGGAGGCATGACATCGTTTAGTGATGAGTAGGGGAGGCGAAAAGGATTGACAGCAGATAGCACAAACACCAATCCCGCCACACGTACTTCCGTGTAGTGCGTCCTGCTTGAAGGGGTCGTAGGTGAGCGCTCCCGCTCCGACCTTGAGAGCCAGCTTGGGCACGAGCTTGTAATACATCGACACCAGATCGAACGTCTTGAATCCTACTCATCCAAAACCGATACATGTAACACACACGAATACCTGTTAGCGCAGCTGTTGTTTCTGTTGTATACGCGTATGTCAAGCGTCTCGATCTGGTGCTGGGGCGGCGCACCTCCTACGGTCACGTCGGCGGCCATGTTGAACTGTGTGCGCGTGAGTTCGGCGTGCTCCTTACCCTTCCTGTGCTCCACCACGTCCGCCGTGCTCTCCCTGACATCGGAAGCCACGATCTTGGTGGAGATGACCAGTCCTGACCACACACTCCCTGTTTGCGAGCCACAGCCGTGCGTACGTATTTGGTGTCAGCCAACAGTGCCCCCCCCCCGAAGAAGGAGCGGAGGGCATCATCGACGCGGACCGATGGCGGCGCCGGAAGACTTGGCCACGTTGATGGCCTTGTCCGTGTTCGTGGGGCCGTCATCCTCCTTGCCCGCTTGCTTCTGCAATCCATCGCCAGCGCAAAGGACGTTACTTCCCTCTGGGTGTCTAATGGGGACGGCCTGGCCCGCGATCGGGGGGGGGGGAATATAACTTACCTCTTTGTAGTAGTCGGTCTCCTTGTACTGCTCCACTCCCCAGTGGCCGGCCCTAGCCACACCGTGGCCGGCAACGGTGGCGCCCTTGGCCACGGCGCCCGACACAAAGCCCACTCCTGCGTCCCGCACAAGCCAACGCAATGGAAA
>CDFF01070152.1:0-12471 GCA_000826265.1 Acanthamoeba culbertsoni
TTTTTTTTGCTGGATAACCCCAACTAGTACAAACCAGACCCAGAGCATTGCACCATTCATGGCTGCCGACTTTTACATGGCCCACAAGCAACCATATGAAGGCTTTTCGCTTTCTGGAATCTCCAACAATGCCAGCGAAGCGCTAACCGAGTGCCTTGAAGTTAACCATAAGAAAGCACGTCTGTCCCTCTGTTTTCCCTTTGAACCTACTAACTTACATGGTTATAGCACCACATCTTCTTTAATGAAAAAGGTTTCCACAACCACCTCACCCACCACTTGCTGGCCGCCTTCGCGCTTGGTGCCAGTGCCGAGCGCATTCGCGCCATACACAAGCACCAGTCCCGCATTCAACAACCCATGAGGCCTCGGCACAAGGACGAGTCATTCAACCCAGAAGCGCACTGGGGTGACGAGAACTACTACCACGACTATCTCCACTTCTTCTCTGATGAGATAGAGCGCGATGGAGGCGATGTCCAGCGGACGTTGGAACGCTGGATGTTCGACGAAGACATGGGCAAGCGTGGCCAGTTCTACACCCGCTGCCTTGGAGGAGCCTACCATCCCTTCATTCATCTTGGTTACGGCCTTGAATTCAATCTGAAGTGTATGATAGCTGAAGGCCTGGCTCAAGCCGCTGTTCATTCACCTATGGTGGCTTCTCTTATGGCCAATGGCGATGAAAACACTGCGGGTGGGTTGCAACAAAAAATCAGCTACTTCTGGTCTTGATACCAAGGAGAACTGACGCGGTCTGGTCTCTCAGCAGGGTCGAAGTCGGCCAAGGAACTCGTATTGGAGCTCAAGGACGATAGTCAGCTCGACGGCAAAGTAAAGTTCGAGGACGCGCCCAAGCTGGGTGCATTGCTAAAGAACGGAGGAGGACCGATTATCCGTTCCTATGCTGCCAAGTGGAACTGTCCGCTAGATGAAGTGCACGAAAAGGCTCATGAGCTTCAGCAGCTTGCTGTGGCTGCTCTGGGCGGGGCAGTTCGACCGGAGAAGCAGGTGAAGATGGACTTTTTCCTGTACGCCTCCCCATAGCGTAAGCACATGTAAAGCATTGGTAGTGATGTGCTTGACCTGTCCAGGATGCACGCCGTTACGTCCTCGATTTTCCTACCGATCTTTGTTCGAGCGCTGCCTGCAGAGAAGGCTGCGAGGCTTCTGCGGGACAAGCTGGCGGTGGATCTTGGCTATTACGTATCTAGGGGCCGTCCTGCACTCAACCTCGACCAATTACTCACCTACAAACCACAGAAGAAAGAATTTGTACGTTCGTGCATTTTGAGAGTGAAAACGATAAATTGGAATTATTCTCACATGTGTGATGTTAAGGAGGGTCACGAGAACCCTTGGCTGCCAATATGGGACGCGGTTCTGGATCAGACCAGATACTCGGATGAGCATGTCGTCAAGACCGTTCGCGCTCTCAGCTACGCCGACATGCATCACCGCGACATTGGTCTTCTCCAGCAGGAGAGCTACCTGGGTGTGGCCAGGATGGTCGTGGATAGTGTCACCTCCGGTGCTGAGTGGGACCATGATGGAGTAGGATTCGAGCAGAACTGGCGGGAGTGGCCAGACAGAAAGTAATCGTGGCCTGAACAGATGGCTGTGGTTTCAGTTCGACCAATAGTTTTTATGTTTTGCGATGCCAATCGAAGCTTGTGCTCCAGTGAGCGTGCGCTGGATAAGGTCTGAGAAATAAAAGAAAAAAGCTTTACGCGAGAAAACCTGAAAGAAACGAGAGGACTATCTGCAACATGTTCAAGAAGCCCTTCAAGGCGCAAAATCGTACCAAGCTCAAGAGATCCGAAGTGCGGCGATTTCGCACGACCCTGCTCACACTCTACCCACACATCACAGATGAGCAGCTCAATCAGGTGAATTGACTGTAAATGTAACAAACGCAACGATCTGCCTGGCTGACACTGCCATAAACTTAAGGTGCTGCCACCCAAGGCAGAGATTGAAATGTCCAAGCTTGGGGGAGGCAGCCGTGTGGTGATCTACTTTGTTGAGTCACAGCCTCTTTTCTTCGATCCCGCTGGCCACGAGGACTGGGTGCCCACCGGTCTGCTTGCCCTTCTGCGCTGCGTACCGTATCAGCACCTACTCACGACATGACCATTGTCACCATAGTGTACGCTCTCTGGAAGCTGCCTGACCTTCTGCCGTCGCTTGCGATCCATCTACCGGTCTTATCTCGGCTTCTTAACGGCGCAGGTTGAGAGTCACCGACCCACCTCCTGCACCGTTTCCCCGACTTGCTCACATGCATATTGGCAGACCTCATGCTGCAAGGTGTGGTTGTCCCTTCAGGCAGTGAATGGTGCCAAAAGCGGCCCACCATCTACGGCAGATGGGCCAAGGGCAGCCTATGGGCCGTGTGCGAGAAGGGGAACAGGTACACGATCGGATCCTCTAGAGTCCGATGGTGATTGATGATGATTGATGATGATCACTCCCGGCTGACTCAGTTGACTTGGCAGAGCGGCGATTGGAGTAGGCCACATGCTGGTCAGCAGCGAGGACGTGGAACGGTCGGGCTTGCAGGGCCCCGGCATGGGGATGCTTCACCTCTTCCAGGACAAGCTGTGGTATGCTTTGCATTCTTGACATACTAGCCATCCATTATGAATTCCTTCCTTAACCCACACATTCGTCCCCGTACGCATGGCACAGGGAGGCCGGCTCGAAGGAGTCGTACCCGTACATCATGGACGAGCGATTCCAACGGCCGCAGCAGCAGCAGCAGCAGCAGCAGCAAGCCCAGCCTGAAGCCAAAGGGGAGGAACCTTCCCTGGCAGAGGCGGAGGAGTCATCGAGCCCTGTTGCCCAGGAATTAGAGGAGAAGCCGACGGGCGCGGAAGCAGCGAAGAAGGAAGAGGAGGAGAAGGAGAAGGAAGAAGAGGAGGAGAAGCCGGCTCGCCGCGCGGCCCCGGATGAGGAGGAGGTGCGCACGCAGGACGAACTGCTGTGGCACAGTTTCCTCGCGGCGTTCAAGGGCGGCGGCGAGCGGAAGCTGAGGGACAAGGACCTGCCCGTGCTGGCCAACGTCTTCTTCTCCGACTATGTGCTGCAGGCGCGGCCCGAGGGGACAAGGCTCGAGGTCAAGCGGTCCTCCTACAAGAAGTTCAACGCCTTCCTCGCCGAGGCCGCGGCCGAGGGTCTCATCCAGACCAAGGAACCGTCGCCGGGCGTGCTGCAGATAACTGCCGTCAACCGCTCTCATGAGAAGTACGTCTCATGCATCATCCGATCGAAGCAGGGCGAGGCGTGGCCGACGTGAGCCTAACATATCATCATCGTTACCGCACGCAGATATCGGGACTTCCAAGTCTTTCGAGACGCGAGCGCCAGCCAAGACGATGCGGCGCAGCAGGGACTGGACATCGAGCTGTTCTACAAGTTCCCTTCAGGCCTAGCGTCGATCATGCCGCCGCTGTAAAGGATCCCTCTTGATGGCCATATCCATTATACTCACGACGAAACTCGATGATGAGGATCTCACTCACGTGTTCTCGTGCCACACACTCGGTACTCGCGTGTCCATGTCCGTGTCCGTGTGCGAGGAAGTCGGGATTGTCTCTGGCGTGCGACTGAAATCAGGGAGGCGCTGTGGAGGTACGTTGCCAAGGAGAGGCTGGCGCCGGAACAGGACCAGCGGAAGGTGCGACTGGACGAGTTCCTGGCCATCAACGTCATGGGCAAGAAGACCTTCTACGGCGAGCTCATCGATAGGAAGACTTTGGCGGATAAGTACGTTGTTGTTGTTGTTGTTGTTGTTGTTGTTGTTGTTGTTGTTGTTGTTGTTGTTGTTGTTGTTGTTGTTGTTGTTGTTGTTGGAGTGGTGAAGTGACCAGAGACTGAGTGTTGACGGAAACGTCTCCTCTCCCTCGCAGGTTGATGGAGAGGCTGCAGCCATACACCCGTGTGTGCCGAGATGGAGGGAGAGAGCTCATTAAGGGTGTCATTGCGCCGGTGATGATTCGAACCGAACAGCGTCAAGGCCGCAAGGTCGTGACCGTTATCTCCGGCGTAGAGCAGTTCAGCATCTCTCCAGATGTTGTGCGCCAGGTAATATGGAACCCCCGAGAGAAGAACCTGCACGCAGCGTCCTTAACGGCAGCCACGAAACGAACAGGAACTCGCAAAGAAGTTTGCAGCAAGCACGTCCTTGGGAGAGATGGAGGGGAAGAAGAACGAGGGGAAGAAAGAGATCCTCGTTCAGGGCGATGTGGCCAAGGCCACCGTGGAGTTCCTCATCCAGAAATACCAGGTGCCCAAGAAGTATATCACAGTGGAGGACAAGGCCGGTAAGAAGAAAAAAGGCGCCGGTCGCGCAGGGCGATGAGTGAAACACAAAGACATGTTTTTAGTTTTTTTTTTAGTTTTTTTTAGTTTTTTTTTTTTTTTTTNTGCGGGGAATAAGACACTACTGGCGCGGGGTGGCTTGGTTCTGGTAGGAGAGGGACACCATCCTGCGCCGCGAGTTCTGCGATATATGGGCCTGGCTCGTGGTGACCTTGGCCGCGGATCGCTCCGCCATGCTCGGGTAGTGCCTGAAGTATGTGTCTAGCGTGTGAGTCGCTCAAAAACTCATTTCATCATGCAGCATGCGATCGCGTACCTAAGGTCATGGCCCAGGTACACCTGCCGCGGCCGCACGATCTTATTTTCGGGATCGTCGAGCAATTCGACCCAGTGTGCGAGCCAACCAACTGTCGGGGACCAATCATCACTGTTACTTCGTCCTGGCTAAAACTGTCCACAAGAACAAGAGGCCGGTTGTACCGGCTCTGGGGATGGTGAAGAGGACGGGGAAGACGTCGGTGGGGAAACCCATAGCCTTGTAGATCAGACCGCTGTAGAAGTCCACGTTGGGATACAACTTTCTGCAGAAACACACACACACACGTTCGTCAGCGTTCGTATCAATGCTGCAGAACACACACCACTTTCCTCGGCCGAAGTTTCTTCTCACCTGGAGACGAAGTAGTCATCGGCCAGGGCCTGGCGCTCGAGCTCGACAGCCACCTCGATCAGCGGTTCCATGCCACATACCTCGAATACCTGTTCCCTCCGGTGAGCCATCTGCCGCAGCTCCCTTCCTCGCAGGCGACGCCACGTCATAGATAGAGAGATAGATAGATAGAGATAGATAGATGGGAGGGGCAGCAATATACCTCATAAGCGGTCTTCTTGATAATGGCGGCGCGCGGGTCGTAGTTCTTGTAGATGCGGTGGCCGAAGCCCATCAGCTTCTTCTTGCGGGCCTTCACCTCCTCGAGGAACTTGGGCACGTTCTCCTTCGAACCGATGCTCTCCAGCATGCGCAGGACGGCCTGGCGTGCAAGGTATCCAGCAGGCAATGAGACACACACGCCGAACGTAACCCGGGGGGGGAGGAGAGAGCAGAGAGGGAGCAGAGAGGGTCAGTTAAGCCGCTACCTCGTTGGCTCCGCCGTGCAGAGGGCCGAAGAGGGCACCGGCGGCTCCGGCCACGGCCGTGAACGGATCGGCGAGGGACGAGGTGATGTGCCGCATGGCCGCAGTCGAGCAGTTCATCTCATGATCCGCTGAAATGAGACACACAACCCGCGTTAGAGCCCCTCGTGAAAATAATAATAATAATAAATAATAAATAATAATAATAAATAATAATAATAATAATAATACCCACCGTGAAGGATAAACAACACTTCCAGCGCTCGGACCAGCTTTGGGTGCGGGCGGTAATCCTTTTCCTGGAATCGTTTACATGTAAATATATATACAGAATTCTGTTCAGAAAAGAAAAGAAAAAAGAAAAGAAAAAAAGCAAACCTGGAGATGGTCGAGCATGTAGAGGAAGTTCTCGACGTAGGAGAGGTGGTTGACGGGCTCGTTGTAGGGACGTCCCATCCTGTGGCGGTACGCGCACGCGGCGATAGTGGGCAGCTTGCCGATGATGCGGTAGATCTGCTTGTTCCTCGTCTGCACGTCGTTGAACACATCGTTGCCCTGCGCGTATCCAAAATAATAATAATAAAAAATATGGTTACAAGGCATGTAACATGATCACGCGATTGGACGAAGCGGAGTTATACCGACAGCGCAGCGTTGGCTTCCGGATAGAAGGTCGATAGAGCAGCCAATGAGCTATCGAAAAGAAGATGAAATAAATAAATTAATGATTTCATTGTTTGTTTTTCAAAATTTAAAGATTTGTAAAGAACAATTAATTAAACAAATTAGTATTTACCTGACGACCATGCCCATGGGGTGGGCATCGTAACGGAAGGTCTGGAGAAGCGAAATCAAGTTCTGGTGAATATATCTGCGCACAAAAATGGGGCGTGTTAAACAACAACGCGAACGGAGAGATTGACGAAAAGAAAAAGGAAAAGGAAAAGGAAAACCACAAAATAAGGGAAAATAGGCGGAAGGAATGTGGGTACGTGTGGTTCATGATGCGGGAGGTCCACTCCTCGTACTGCTGCTTGTTGGGAAGGTCACCCTTGATCAGCAGGTAGGCGACTTCCAGGAAAGTGGATTTCTCTGCCAATTCCTCGATAGGATAGCCACGGTATCTGATGGACATGAATGAAAAGTTAAGTTAGTAATGACCGAAAACATAAAAATATACAAATATAAAAATAACTAAAATATATATGCCTTAGGATGCCCTTGTCGCCGTCAATGTAGCTGATGCGGGAAGTTGCCGAGGCCGTGTTGAGGTATCCGGGGTCGTACGAGCGGAGGCCCAAGTCCTTCAGGTTCAGGGCGGCGATAGTGCCATTCTTGATGGGCACTTGGATGGTCTTGCCCGTGCGGTTGTCTGTGATGGTCACCGTATCCTTACTGTTGCTGTTGTGGCCGAAACAGACAGTTAGGTTGGCGAATCTATTCAGTTCCATTTTGTGGGTTCACCGACTGTATAGGCAGGCAAGTATTCTAACACAATTTCCAACTGGAATCTGCTCCGTTGATTGAGGGAGTACGTACTTCGCGGCTGCACTTGGTTCAGTGCTGACCGTGCTGGAAGCGTTGGTGAGGAGCTGGGCCTCGAGGTGGGATAGCCGGCGGACGGCTGTCATTGCCGTGGTGCGTGTCTCCGTTGTCTGCATGTTGTTGTTGTTGCTGCGCTGCGTGCGGTTGTGAGTTCTACTCGAAATAGGGCACGCCTCTTCAGCCGGAGCTTTTCCTTGGGAAGGAGAAAGAAACCAACAGGTATTTTTCTCTATTTTTTGTTTTTTTTTTTTGGGAGGGTAATAATAATCAGCAATCTAAATAAAATTCAATATAAATTGTAAGGTGCATAGACTGTTCTTACATTTTCGAGCAGCCGTCGATCCTAGGAAAGATAAACAGTCTAGGGCGAACGTTTACGGTATCTTTATTAAACAAGTAGCGTTGATTACTTCGGGGATAATGCGGAGATCTCCTAGTGTCGCCACTTCTTGTCATGTCCATCCGCCATTTGCTGTTTTGGGAAGTAACGCCTAATTAGGCCTTGGGCCGAAGCTCGAGCAAGGTTGCGCGTACCGGTTCAATGAAGCCTCTGAACTCCACTACCCCGCCGCTCACAATCCACCGCGCGCCAAAGCCCTCCTTCGTGCGCACCTCATAGGTCGCTATGTCGTGCTGTGTGATATATACAGTGGCACTGCTTGGCTATCGCTCGAGCGGCATTGAAGACTTTAGGAGACTTACCGGTAGCATGTGAAGGTTGATCCATGCGGCCTGCGAGAAGATCTTGCGCGTGACCCGCTCCGCATTCTTGTTCTTCACTTCCTCTGCGCCCTTACCGCAGTCGTAGTGAAATAATGAATTATATTTTCTGGGGCGCGCATCCAGAGATCGATCGACAATGTCTGCTTACCGAGCTGGACCCCCACCAGCCGTCGGCGGCGCGGTGGCCGTGCTTGGAGAGCGCCCGACCGCCCACGGTGATACGAGTCGATGGCGAGGACGAGGCGTGCGGAGCATTCAGCGCTTGAATGAGCCGCTGGCAGCTGATGGGTCAAACAAGAAAACAACGCCACATATCATTGTCATCAGCATCGGCTGTACGATCACTGCAGTGCAACGAGCGGACACCTGGGCGGAAAATCGTCCACACTCTTGAACGTCTGGCGGATTCGGAGACACGTGAGGATGCCTCGCAGCCCTATTTGCTGCAACGCAAAATATAGAGAGCCAACCAGATTGGTTATCTGTTGCGTCATCGAAGGGTGACATCGCACCAGGCGCACCTCGAGCAGCGCGCGTAAGAGGTCCTCCTGGACCCTGGCATCGGCGCAGCTGTTAAACTTTCGGAACGTGTCGAGCACGAGAGGCGTGAGCGCATGCATAGGTGATAGGTTGTCGACAGTCGCCAACAGGCCCTGCCCTGGCAGAGACGAAAGATATGAGGGATATCATCCAACCTAGGCAGGCTTTTGCTGAGGGACGTGCCCTCCATGGACGCGAATTTGATAGGGAACTCTCCTTGCACAGCCCAAGCTCGGAGAACCTTGGCCAGCTGAATGGACATAACAAGCAGTTGGTTGATTGATTTATTGGTTGTTGTAAATGCCACTCATGATGATAAACAGTTGTACTTTATGTGAAGTGATTCGTTCTGTTTGTTTGTTTGTTTGATTGTTTGTTTGTTTGTTTGTTTGTTTGTTTGAGGTATAAACAAGATAACGAAGGAATGGAGAATACGTCAAGGTAGTAGGGCTTCAGCGGCATAGGGGTCCACTTGTCGCCCTGCTTGTCGGCGTCGAAGTCGCTGTTGTCAAAACCGTTGACCGTGAGGACCGAGGTTGCTTTTGTTAAAGGTTTCATGGTAGAGACAGGAGAAGGTGGTGGGCTGGAGCCAGCCTTCACTGTTGCATAGTAAATAACGAGATTTTCTGGAGTCAAGAAGTGATCCAACTCAACTTCATCTCTCAGCAAAGTTATGCCATCCTTTTCTTCCTCCTTTTTCGTCGTTTGTGTGGTCACGCTAAGCCTGCTTTCTTCTTCTCTGGCATCTTCCAGTAGAATGCTGCAGTTACGCGGGGATAACAGAGATGAAGAGGACAAATTGCTCTCCGCCTCCAGCAAAGCACGAAGACAACGAGAAAGACGAGAAAGCTCCACGTCCATAGTTTTCTTTTGCTCTTATTTCGGGCTGGAAAAAACAACCGCAGACCTCCTTCTTTTTATTTTCGAAAAAATGTTGTGAGAAAGGTGCCTGTGCGGATTGGTGGAAAAATTCAACCTCTTTTGTTGATTATTATTAGGGGCGGTGGTGTAAGTGGAGCACGCACGCGGGTCTTATAAGCCTGAGGAGTGGGTTCAAGTCCTACCCGCCCCACAGGTTTTGTACACGACAGACATGACCAATAGAGAGTGAACGTAAAGCCTCCAAAAGGAGGAGCCCGTAGCACTTTAGAGAACGAAGTGGAATTGCAAAGCAGGAAGGCCCTCCTTGCTTAAGACAGTGCACACTGGCCAGTCAGCCCACGCGTAGCGCACACCCGTCAAGCGAGGCCACTGGGGCAGATTGTCCGCGGTCACCTCCACTTGAGTTCCCCGTTCAACGATTTGACCCTTGGCGGGGATCCACGTGTTGAAGTCCAGTTGCAGCTCGAAGCCTGCGCAGAACTGTAGCGGAGAGAGGTCATTATCAGTAGTGCCTGAAGAAGTGTTTTCGCCTCCTTAATTGCAAGACAAGACAAACCTTGGAATCTACGGGGCATGTGTTGTCCTGCCACACCAAACCTCCGGGGATGGTGTTTTGGTCGAAGTGAACACGCACCCTACCTTCCATTGCGTTGACTACAACGGCATTCGAAGCGCGTGGATTCTGGCGGATGACATTCGAATGATCCAGTAATTGACTTAGTCGAAGGCCGGCACTCTCGGAGGGGGAGGTCAAGTGTCTCTTCGTACCAGGTAGTTCACTCGAAAGTCGGAGTAGGCCATGTGGTCGGCCACGAGAGCCAGGCGGCGACCCACCTCCTGCTTATTGCGGGGGTGGATGATGCCCTGGGGCGAGGTGGGGTCACCCAGGTCGATGGCTGTGGCCATCCCCGCGCGATGGAGTTCCAGGGCGGCCTCCTGCGCGAACCTCGTATCGGCGATGTTCGAGTTTGCTTCTGTGGCAGCGAATTGACATCCCCCCCCACCCAAAAAGGCAATGCAGGTTACTGTTCATTGGGTGCAGTTATTTGGGGGGGGGGCAAACCGCCGAGCCAGGGGGCCAACTGCACGAAGAGGAACGAGCTTTCGGCTGCAGATGCAAACTTCCTACGCCAGTCGTGGATCAAGGCGCGGAATGCGCAGCTGTAGTAGTCGGGCTGATTGGCGTTGGACTCTCCCTGGTACCATATGGTGCCTGCACGGTTGTCCCGCCTACACGTCAGATTGCCCTCGCCCCTTCCACAGCCCAATGGAACCGATTGAAAGACGCAGCAGCAGCAGCAGCAGCAGCAGCAGCGGGGGAGTAGTTACCCTTGAACACCATGTCGAGGAAGGGGACGATCATAGCGTTCCACAGGACGGAGTTCGCGTTCTTGTCTTCGGCTGTCACAGTAGGAGAATCTAGCGAGCAATGGATCATTTGAGTGCTATAACGAAACGGCAACAGAGCAACACCACCGAGTACGATGGGGAGAGGGTACCATCTTTCTGCAAATGATTGCATCTCAGCAGGGCGTCGTGGCTACTCCAGGCCTGTATTTTGGTGCCGCCCCAGTTGGAGGAGACCAGGCCAATGGGCACCTTGTGCTTGTCAAACAGCTGCTTGCCGAAGAACCAGCAAGCGGCGGAGAAGTACTTCCACGACTGGCCTCCGACAGTCGAGGAGTTGGCAACGCTCCAAGGCTGCTCGATGGTCTTGAGGACACTCAGCGACTACAGTCGCCCAGCACCGAGCCAACGAAAAAGAACCGCTCACAGCCGTGAGATCCAGGAGACGGAAATGAAGACGGCAATTTCATGAAGCACCTGGTTGGACATGGTGCCTTGACCCACGGTGAATAGGCGAATGTATGGGTATCTGTCGGCAAGGCCTTGGGTTGCGTTGAAGGCGAGGTCCACGGTGAACTGCATGTTGCTCTGACCGCCACAAAGCCACACGTCGCCAAAGTAGACGTCTTCAAGGAGCACTTTATCTGCACGCCAGAGTTGAGACCAGGGACGAAGAACGAGGCTAATTCTCGTCGTACCGGTAATAGAAGTGACTTGAATAGAGTGAGGACCTCCTGCCGGCGTAGGGGGCAGAGCTAGAACCCATTTGTGGTTCTTGTCGGAGGTAACGTCGAAGTTCATGTGGCCGAAGTTAATTTTGACGCGCTCACCGGCTTGGCTCGTCCATCCCCACAACTGAGCCGAGTGTGGTGCCTGTTTATTTTAATCTTCAGTTGAGCAGGTGCATTAGGCATGGAACGAGGAGGCAGTTCTACCCGCTGTAAGACCATGTGAGAACCCAGAGTATTCGAAACCAGCTGCGCGTTACTGCCCCATGAGGCGATCAGCAGAAGGCAAAGGCTTCCAACAAGCGTTATGGTACTCATCGGCCGTGTTCTTACAAGGTTCGCAAGCAAATGGTCCGCCGCTATCGAACATCCCCATTGCGCCAATAAGGCGTCTTTTGATTGTCGTAATTAACTTCAAATTTCTTCTTTGGTAACACACCTGCGTAGGTAAGAGTATATACGATGAAGCAAGGGTAGTGTGTACGCGTATTGGACGAGAGGTAGCACGCTAGGATATTGGCGAATCGAATTCTACTTGTGCTCGAGAAGTTCCATCCGCTTAACTTTTGCAGAGTCGGCTTGTGCTCCATCATCTGTTGATGAGATTCAGAGTACAGGAGTACATCTGCAACTGGATACAATCGATGGGCCACACGTCTCGAACGTAGCGACCGTGATAGATCTGGGCCTCCAGCAGGGTGAGGCAGGATGTCGACGCTCCACTTGTGGTCAGGAGCAGAGTTGCCCCAAGCTCCCGTTCAACTTTACCGTCAGCGGCCCGCAGTGTAACTTGAGCCATTTTGTTCGGCTCTGTGGTGTTTCCCCAGAGAGTAGCCCATTCAGGTTCCGACATAAGTGCGCTGCTCAGCGAGCCATTGTGGGTAGGTCTCGCACGCATGTTTCGAAATTGAAGCTGTCCATCTACCGGTCGCTTAAAATAGAACCTATTACAAAGCATCACGCGGGCATTCCCACGCTCTCCTTCGTTGTAGATCCATGCACCGCTTTCGCGGGGAGTTAAGCCTCCAAGTCCAGAGGATCGGCGGAGAGCTCAGGCCCACTAGCCTCGTCTTCCGCCTTTGCCTCGGACGCCCATTCGGTCAGGAACTTGATCCACACATAGCGTGCTCCGTTCCAATCCCGGTCCGTCCGGAACCCGCACCTATCGCACACAAAGATCTTGCTACCACCCAGTTTATCGTTGATCCATCCACAGCCGCCGCACGTCTTGCTCGTATACGATTCGTCG
>CDFF01070156.1:0-10686 GCA_000826265.1 Acanthamoeba culbertsoni
GCGACAAAAGGGAAATTTCAAAATTTTTCCGGCTACCGGTGCGGCGTAGGTTAAACCTTTATTAGGCCTCCCCAACCACCGTTGCGGCCGCATCAGTGCTAGTACTTCTTCCGGTCCCTGTATTGTGCAGAAATATAACACCAAGCACCTGGCCCTCTCTTCGTCCCTCACTCTCTGCCCGTTCCTTCCTTCGGGACTGTACAGTCTGTCCCTCCTTGCCCCTTCCGACATAGTTGTGTTGGCTACCGTTCTGCACTGCCCCTACCAAAAAGATGAAGCTTTCCAAGGGCTGGAGAATCTCCAAGAATAACAAGAAGCAAATCGCCATCTCTGGACCAGACACTTCCTCCTTTCGACGTGGCATTCACGTGGAGGACAGCCAAGGCGTCCTCACGGTATACTCCCCCCCCCTTTTTCGCTTTCGCGTTCCTGGCGAGTTTTCTTCTGTGCTCCTGTCACGCGAAATTAAACGAACCCTCTTGTCCTCTTCCCCTCCGCCTTTCACGCTTGCGTGGTGGCCTCCCAGGGAGTGCCCGACGTTTGGAAGGACGACACAGCTCAGCCGTGCCAGACGACCTCTACTGAGGGTCTGTCGCCCGCCATTCAACCCGCCAAAGCCAATAAACAACTGCTGAAAAGTGCAGGTTTACTTCCCATCTCCAAAAAATAGAAAATTGGTTTAAGTCCCATTTTCGTATAAATGTTCTTGAGGGCGCCTTTCTATAGTTATGGCGAGGTTTAATTCATATGACTGTTTGTAGGGCCAACTGTGGGTCTGCCATACAAAGTGAGACACCATGTACACGTCAATTTTGATTCGGAGATGGGCTTTCAAGGCCTTCCACCTGAATGGACGACCCTGCTAAATGCTGCAGGCATCTCTGGTGAGGTAAGTCTCATTGCCCCCTTCGTTTTATTATCATTTTTTTTCTTGTTCAACTGTTACCGAATTTCATTTTAGTTCATCTTTATTGAACAAACATAGGAACAAAGAAATCACCCACAAGAAGTGCGGGAAGTGTTGGAATTCCATGAACGCCACTTTGGCGGAGCCGGAATAGGGAAAAGCCGCCAACAGGAGCTTTTCTCGGATATCCCCTTGGCTTCCTCCTCGTCTTCCTCTTCCTCTTCGCCATCAAGCTCTGCGCCTGCAACGCCTCGCGCTGCTGTAGAAAAAAAGCAGGAAACAACGACCTCACCGCCGCTGCCCAATGCATTCGAGCGCCGGGTCACCGTTTCGCAGAAACGCCATAGAAGGTAAGGGAGTTACACATCTGCAAATGATGGTTGCAATGTAACACTCCGTATCTCAAGGTCGCGGTCAGCGACGAGCGGTTTTCACCGATTCCGCAGCGAACCTAAAGACAAAGCTGATGCGGAAACAAAAGAACGAACCTCTACATCTCCAGGGGACCTGCAAGCTGGTACCTTCTCTCCTATTGGTCAACTATGTTGTGGAAGTGATCAATATCCATGTGCATGTGTCGCGTTGCAACGATATCAGTGATCCGCAAGAGCAAGCAACAGGAACAGCAAGCCGAGCAAGAAAAGCACGAAGCAGTTAAGAACATAGAGTCGACAAATATTCCGGATTCCTCTCTTTCGGCCAAACAGTTCCACAGCGAAAACGAGCATAAGGGACGAGAAGAGAAGCCCTCTTCTTCCATCGAAAACGACGATGAGAAGGACGAACATGAGAAGGAGGAGAGCGCGGAGATGATCGCCAATTCGCAGAAAAACCTGCCCATTGGACGAAACCGTTGGTTCAGTGAAGAAGACCCCGTGCCTCACTTTACCGACCTCGTCAAGATCGGCGAAGGGTACGATTGGGTAGAGTAGCCTACTTTTTTTGTAGACATCTACTGAGTCTGTGATTGGCGGACAGTTCCTCGGGTATGGTATATCTTGCCACCCAGGTTGCCACGGGCAACAAGGTCGCAATTAAGGTCATCAATAACGTATCGCAGGCCAACCTTCGCGCGCTCGAAAACGAAATCGGTAAATTCCTCAATATTTAAATCAAGGGTGATACATAAAATCGGAAAATTTCATAAAAATATAGAATAGCAAAACAAGTAAATAGCTGAAGTAACCATTGGTGGGGAAAACAGTGATGATGTCCACATCGCAGCACAACAATGTAGTGGGCTACGTCGGCGCATACATGAAGAACAATGCCCTATGGGTTGTAATGGAGGTCCTCGTCATTTTACCCCCCCCTTCCCAATTCCTGCGCAACGATAGGTCGCTTTGCTTAAGTGGTTGACCAATCCACTGCTGCTGCAGCACATGGACGGAGGCTCGCTCACAGAAGTGATTTCCATTTGTAAAATGACCGAACCACAAATCGCGGCCGTCTGCAAAGAGGTATGTTATATATATATATATATATATAAAAAAAACATATATTATATAGTTGTTCTCGCTCTTCGCCCTCCAGTCAAATGGAAGGAAGATAAAACATTTGGTGCTCATTATTGTCCATTCTATCTCTTCATCCCTTCGAGTGCAGGTGTTGAAGGCCTTGGTGTACATACACGGAATGAAACGCATCCACAGAGACATTAAGAGCGATAACATTCTCCTCAAGATGGACGGCAAAGTGTGTCTGGGTGTGCCATTTTTTATTTTTTTTTTTCAACCCTTTTTCCCATTTCCCATTTTTCCAATTCCTGTGCTAACCCAAATCCAATAATATTTTTTTATCGGTTTTTTCCAAAGCCGATTTTGGCTATTGCGCACAGCTGACCGAAGAAGTGACAAAACGTAACTCCGTGGTTGGGACGCCCTATTGGATGGCTCCCGAACTCATCCGTGGTTTTGACTATAGCTTCGGCGTAAGTCTTTCTTCGAAGTTTCACCCGTTTTTCTCACAGCGCTAATTCGTCATTTGCGCGTCCTCAGGTTGATATCTGGAGTTTGGGAATTGCAGCAATCGAGATGGCCGAAGGAGAGCCGCCATATCTCGAATTTCCGCCGCTCAGGGTATTTTCTTTTTCCTTTTTTTTTGTTGATTTGTTTTTATTAAAAAAAGTTAAATGTGGAAATCACTTTAGTAAATTTCCTTTTTCTCTGTTTTGTTCAGGCTTTATTCCTCATTGCGACGCATGGATCGCCGCAGCTCAAGGAGCCCGAGAAGTGGTCCAACACGTTTAAGGATTTCATGCAGCGGTGTCTCGAAGTGGATGTGGCTGCACGAGCCACTGCCGAAGAGCTGCTCAAGGTATGTGCATGTCTTGCATTGCCCAAATTCCACACATTATAACTGAACATGGACACCGCACCGCAGCATCCTTTCCTGCGGATGGCTTGCCCGCTGAAGAACCTTGTGCCTTTGATCGCGAAAGCCAAGGAGGTCACGCAGAACCTTTATACCAACGCGGCCCAACAATAATATTTCTCATGATATTGATAAGGATTTTTTTTTTGTAATGCAACACCATCCCCGCCAAGGCGAGAGCTGCTCTTGGTGGACGATGTCCTGGAGGGGACCACGGCAACACCATTCGGGTAGCCTGAAATTGTGCGCGAGGTCAAACAAGAGAGGGAAGTCGAGCCAAAGAGAGACGCATCAATGCTAACCAGTGGTGGAATGCAGCGACATCCCCCTTGCTGGTCAGCATCCAAGCAGTGTTTGAGGCAATTAGCGCACAGGTCGGAAGGGACTCCAGTGCCGAGTCAACGCTTCTCCCACGAAAGGCCAGGTCTGAAATTAACACCTGGTTGACTCACATCAGCTATATATGGGCGGCAGCAAACAAGGAACAGGCCGAGAGGATGGAGAGACTTCTGCTTCGATTCCAATTTCAGCCGTCTGACGGGAAAGCGATTCCCGCTTCTGCAAAACTGTTAAGCCTTAGCCTCAGAGTGGAATTAGCAAGATGCCTTTGTGAAGTAGACGCCTACCTACGGAGAGGCCAACGAACTTGAGTGTTGTTGGATTCTTGTCCTGTCTGGCCGGTCTTTTGACGTGATCTTCGTTGACAGAAGAAAAGGCGAGCAGTCGTGAGTTTGACAGTTTTCGGCGACCCGGTCTCCTTTCTTCCTCGCCAACTTTCCTTTTTTATCGAGTGTCTCTCTCCTCAGGTCTCGTCCTTAGGCGAAAGAGAGAACGCTGCTTCATCATGTGGTGGTAGTGTGGATTCCTCTCGAAGTACCCTTGATTCGGTGCATTGGAAGGTAAGGAAAAGGGACTGTCGACAGTAGAGGAAGGTATAAAAGAGCTAGAGGACAGACCAAGTCACTCAACACCAACACCAACAACACATCTACCAATACACGCAACTTAACACCAAAACAACCTTTTCTCAAGACTAAGTCCTAACATGATCGTACATACTATGAGCCGCTTGGCATTTGTTGCCGTCCTAGTACTTGTTTGCTTCTGCTGTCTGGCAGCCTCGCAGGAGGAGGACTCCGCTTCGATCCAAGGCCACGGCGGAGGTCGCTGCTCGTGCGGAGACGGAAGGATCGATCGCCGGTGCGGCGAGGAATGCGAGTGCGACAGCCGCACGGGTGAGTGCTTCGTGCTGTCCCGTAGAGGAGGAAAGCGCCACGATGCCAAGGGATGCTGCTACCCTCCCGGGCACCCGAAGGAGTGTAAACTGGTACCCAACGACAAGCCTTGCCTCAACGGCTCCTTCGACTTCATCGACGCCAAGTGCAAAAGCGAGATATGCCCGCCCTCTCGCCTACCGAGAGTCCCAAGAGAACTGCAGCCCGACGGGGAGGAAGACTACGAAGACGAGGAGCATGAACTGGAGGGACGCCAGGAGGTCGAGGCAGAGGAGGAGCAGCAGCAGCAGGCCTTCGGAGGTGGTGGTGGCAGAGGCAGGGGTTGCAGATGCCAGAAGAAGAACATTGACTGCTGCGTAAGGAGGAGGAAGGTGTGCAGGTTCGGCTCATGCGTACCCACGGGACAGTGCCATTCGTTTGAGCACGGAAAGTGCCGCGCTCGCCAGGAATGAACCATCCTACGGTTAGGGACTCCATTCACAAGGGGTGCTGAGTATTCGAATGGATTGGGTGTACCACTCCTAAGGAATTATGGAATGGAATGGAGCAAATAGATTCTCGTGGACCTACTTTAGTCCAATCAGCTTTCTCTGTGACCAAAACAATATTGTCGGTCACGGGAACCACCGAGCATGGAGATAAATAGACCTGTCAAAAGAGTCCTCAAGCTAGCCAATGGCCAGCTCGAATGTTCGGCCTGACAAAGACAACAAGCAAACATGACTCCGGCTCCGTTACCCTCAACAGGCTCTGCTCTTCTGTTTCATATTGCACAAACAACATGGCTTCTGTGTCTTCGTTTCCGTCCCCTACTCTCTCAGAGAGCGACGCAAAGGCGGCCCTGTTCCGTGAGAAGAAGCAGAGGCGAAAGAGCATTCGTGAACGACTCGTCTCCTCGTTAGGGCATGCCGTAACCTTGGGTTCAGACAGCAGCGACGTCTCTACCAAGCCTTCCCTGCAGTACTCTCGCCAGTGCAAAGCACCGGGAGCGCATCATGCGGACTGCCATAACAACAACACAGAAGAAAGCAGCGGCTTCCACGAAGCTGAGTTTCCTCGCGTAGGCCTGCGATACAAAAAAGGTACGACAGCACCATTCATTTTCACCCAAAAAGGGGCTCATATCTTTGTGTCCACCAACTTGGTACTTACCGCGGCGTGATGCAGCTAAAGGCACCGAAGTCTTCAGGTCATCCCCCGCGCTCATGGCTCCCAACTCGCGCAATTCAGAAGCGGCAGTGGATCCTTTCCGCTCGGAAGGCCATATACCCCTGTACCAGCACAACGGTTCTCATGCGGCAGCGCGGCGGGGGGACTTAGGCACACACGAGGACACCACCGCGCAGGAAACAGCAACCACGCCTTCCAAGTCAACCACCAACTGGCGCACAAAGGTGCTGGGTTCGAAGTTGTGGAAGAGCAACAAGAAGAGCAACTCCGCGAGTGCAGAGGAAGGCCACACGGATGAGCAGCAAACAAAGAAAAATAAGAAGAAAAGCAAGAAAAAGTCGACAGAAGAGGACTGCGAGGAGCCTTCAGATGAGAAACCAGAGGTGTCACTCCACATTCTCATCAAAAGGGGTGATGTGGAGGATATCCAGCTAGTCATTGCCAACCGCCGCAAGAAGGGCAAGCGGGAAGATGAGCTGCGGTTCGCTACCCTGCCTCCCCCCAAAAAAAAAACTATTCTGCGCGCTCTCGCTATAGCTAATAAGATGATGGCCCTGTCTCGTTTCTCGTTCAGCGACGAGGACGACATCGTCAACGCGAAGAACAGTGTCGGTTCGACGCCCCTTCACACGGCAGTCGAAGCCAATAACCTTGAGGTAAGCTTCCTTGCGTATATCCTCTCCGCCTCCCCCCCATCCATCTAAGAGACATGTCCCACTTTGCGCACAGATTGTGCAGATTCTACTGAGATCAGGAGCCAATCCCGACCTCGTTGACGGAGTCGGATGGACTCCTCTATTGGCCGCCTGCAAGTAAGCAAATACTGATATTCCTATTGGATTTATTAGAAATTCATTTTTTTTTCGACTTCTGGTGTAACCAGGGCTGGAAACCTCCCAATGGCCCGGGCGCTGCTTGAGGGCGCGGCTGACGTCAACGCAAAGACGAACGACCTCAACACTCCTCTCCACTACCTGGTATTAAATTTCCTCCATTCCCAACCATTTATAATATATTTCATATTTCATATAATTACTTATAAATATATATATATATATATATCACAACACACAAGGCCTGCAAGAGTCCCAGAGATGAGAACAGAGAGCTGTACTACGAAGTGATGACTAAACTGCTGGGGAAGGAAGGCCGCGTCTACGGCATGATCGCCAACAACACGACATCACGAAATAAGAACGGAGGTAACCATTTTTCCCCTCCCCATTTTTATTATTTTGAAAAACTAATAGTGGATTGATATAATAATATTATTGTATTTTTGCAGACACACCTCTTCATTACGCGGCGTTACACAGCAAACCAGAGGTGGTTCAGTGGCTGCTTCAGCATCATGCCGCAGTCAACAACCAAAACACGTACGTCTCCAACATACGTTTACTTGTACTTTCTAATTTCTAATTTCTAATTTCTATCTTTTGGTTGAAGATATGGAGACACTGCACTGCACTGTGCGGTGCTTCGAGGCGATGCGGAGACTGCGCAGCTGTTGCTGAAAAACGGAGCTAGCAAAAGCCTAGCTGGCCGCATGGGCACTCCGAAAGAGGTATATAACTCTCCATATATAAATATACACTATTCTATTCTCCTTTATTTATAAACTCGGCTCGTTTCAGATCGCCAAAGCAGAACACGCGGACAAGGCCGATTTGCTTGCTCTCTTCTGATTCGCGGCCAATCCTTCGCCGTTTATAGTGGAATGGCCCATTTTGCCCTGAGCGGAGTGTAATAATATTTGTAAGATATTTTTGTTGTAATGCGTTCTGAGGCGTCTATAGAAATATATATATATATAAGTATAAATACAAACACTTTAATAAGGCTAGACACAGGAAGTCTACGACACACTCATGACAATCAAGCTTGTGGTTGTTTTTCGATGAAGACGACTGCCGTTTTATTTACACGAAAGGGGTAGTCTCTACTTACACGCCGCCGCAGCTATCATCCCAAAAGTCGGTCGCATGCGTCCGCGCACCGCCCTTTCCTCTCTTGTTCTTTGGCTTTGACCTGATTTGGAGGGAAGGTTGTTACGTGAGTTTAACCTCTGGGGTTGGTGTGCTGTTCAGTGAAAATATGTGTACTGTCCGTGCACGCTACCTTATGCTCTTGTAGTAGGCGCGCATGGTCAACTTGTCCTTTTCAGGAGGACCCCATTCCTTCGCTGGGAGGCCATCTTCTTCTTCTTCGTCTTGGTTCTGTTCATCCTCCACCTTCTGCTTACGGCTACCAACAAGAAGAAAAGGGAGCAAGAGACGTTTAAGGCCAGGATATAGGAGGGGCCCAGTGACTAAGTTGCTTTCCCTACCTGCGGAGGAGGGCGACCTCCTTCTTGACAAAGAGCTGGCGCTGTCTGATAAGCCTGGGCGCTACGTTGAGACCGAACTCGAGCTTCCACTGCTTTTTCTTATCCACGCGAGTCATGGTGGTGGGCGCGCAACCCTCATCCCACGTCTCTTTCATGACAAGAGACCACCAAAGCTTGTTCTTTTCCGCTGGCGACGGCAGACCACGCCACCGTCTGGAACAAATGATAAGAAATAATAACTGGCACATATAAATAAAAAAAGTATTATATATAAGGGCGCTCCAGAAATGATCGTACGAGCACACACGCTCCACAGTACACAGGTCGCGAGGACGAAGGTAGTGAAAGATGTGAACAAGTGCGGGAAGAGGAAGAGAACTGAATTCATCAGCCCGCCCATCGCCTTCACTCACTTCATTGAGCCCCATGAAAAGCAAAGTGTGAAAGTGTCCGGAGAGTAATCTGCCGTCCTTGACTCGTCCTGTAGCTGCTTGTGCCTTCTGCGACTTAGTTTTGCTGTAGTTTTTTCCTGCCTGCTTGTGAAAACTCAAGCTATTTCAAACAGCTCAAACCTGTGAAAATGAAATCAGTGAACTACTCGTCCTGTCCTATCTTGGTAACTCGAAGGGGAATGGAAGAAGAAGGGGTGGACATCGGTTCTCCACTTCTTCCAAGGAGTTTCCATTATACCGGTTCAGCTCCAACGAAAAGAATGTTACCCCGACCTTGGAAGCTGTGAGTCAGAGCATATCGAGCAAGGCCAAATCAGTAGCTGCCAACCTGTGCACTTGTTCTTCAGGCTTTGCACAGTTGCCTGTGGAAGTATTGTGCGAAATACTTACCTTCCTCAACTTTGGTTCCCCTCTTAGCGAACTTCCCAGTGCTCCACGAAAACAGGAATGAACTTCTTGCCCTTCAACGTCTTCAGGCTCTTTTCTGGCGATGCGACAGACCTGTGCGTGGGCCTTCGGGCTTGTCCAAAGCAATCAAGCACTGCTAAGGGAGCTCTTGGTCAAGCGCATCATTACCGCTTTCGTCGACTATAACCATCACGCCCACTATCGGATAGCCGACGCCCTCCGCCTCTCGTTAAGCAATGCTCTGACGAAGGGCGAGTCTTTAGAGCATGAACACGTGGAATCCATCGAAAAACTGTTCTACCCAAAACGTGAGCGCGTGCAAGCATTCGCCTCCACACGAGTCTTCCCTCCCAAGTCCCTTTTCCTTTTCGGTATAGTCTCGTACATCTCTGGCATCTGGCTGCGGCATTGACACCAAAAGATCTGAATATGTATATATATCTGTATCTCTGTTTCTTTTTTACGAACCAAACTACAATCTTTAGGCGAAGAATTGCTGGAAGAGACTGGACATGCACTTTGTAACCTGGGTTTGGAGATACCATCTCAGGGCTACCAGGAGCAATACGTTGCCGATGCTTGGAGCTGGGGTGGACTCTTGTCTTTCGGGCCCGAGATAAAAGGCTTCAAGTCCAATGAAGACCTTGAGACTGCCTTGAACGGTGCACAGTTCTTCGAGAATATATATATATATATACATATCAAGCCTGCTGCTTGATGCTGACACACGCCCCTTTGCACTGACATGTGCACACCTCTCCAGCTTTGGCCACCCAATGCGCCATCAAGAAGGAGCCCGTCCATGTTCCCGCGCTTCAGGCCTTTCGGTCTCTGGTGAGCAGCTGCGAGATCATGGTGTGGCACGACGCACAATTCGAGGTGCTAACTCCCCCCTTCCACACCATACTGAACAAGAACATGAACATGAACATGAACATGAACATGAACATGAACATGAACATGAACATGAACATGAACATGAACATGAACATGAACATGAACATGAACATGAACATGAACATGAACATGAACATGAACATGAACATGAACATGAACATGAACATGAACATGAACATGAACATGAACATGAACATGAACATGAACATGAACATGAACATGAACATGAACATGAACATGAACATGAACATGAACATGAACATGAACATGAACATNNNCATGAACATGAACATGAACATGAACATGAACATGAACATGAACATGAACATGAACATGAACATAGGGACATGGTCATGGA
Source organism: Acanthamoeba culbertsoni (assembly GCA_000826265.1). Classification (NCBI taxonomy): domain Eukaryota; phylum Discosea; order Longamoebia; family Acanthamoebidae; genus Acanthamoeba; species Acanthamoeba culbertsoni. The sequence continues at coordinate 10,127 of CDFF01070156.1, forward strand.
GGAAGTCGTCTCGTGCTGGCAGGCAGGGGAGGCCTTGGGGCGTTGCTGCAGTGGGAGTACTACTCCAGTTATTGCGGCCCCTATGCGGGCTACCCATGCGGAATGGGCTAAGCAAGCAAAAAGTGTGGTGTGTTAGCAAGCCGAACGCACAGATAAAAGAAGCCAGCCGAGGGGCAGGGTGGCGAACATGGGGTGCATTGTGCGAAGGAGTTGGGGTTGATTGTGGTGTCAGCCGCGCATTGACCACATCTCATCACCCACCCAAACGTAATGTTTGCGCTAATGGGTCACTTGCTTTAATTTGAACCAGTAAGCTGGGCCTTGTAGGCATGCAGGAAATGCTCCTGTTTGTCGCTTTCTATGGCCCGCGGATTGTTTCTGGCTTCGCGCAGCGCCCGAATCACCGAGGCCACGTCTCTTATCGCTCCGTGCTGCAGGATCACACAGCCCGCCAGGCTGCCGCACCGACCCAGGCCGCTCCATGACACCAGCACGAAGTTTTGCCCCGCCTCCAGACCCGCCGAGATCCACTCGACCAGCTCTCTCGCCTGCGCTCCCCC
>CDFF01070158.1:0-14116 GCA_000826265.1 Acanthamoeba culbertsoni
GCTGGCGGAAGCTCTCCAGCAGGCTCAACGAACCCGTGAAGTTGGCCAGTTCGTAGATGTCCACAGACCCGTCCTTGTTGCTGCATATACACACACATACACACACACACATGATGATCAACCAAGAAGGGAACGGTTAGACGGTCGCAGCGAGCATGTGGCTTCCGAATGCGATTCGAATAATGATACGAAGTCGAGAACAGTTGAATTCACCGGTCAAGCTGATGGCGAAGCAGTTCAATGTGTGATTCCCTCTGTGTTTCGTATTCGTGCTCGAAAGCCGCCCGGAACCGGGGCCATGTGACTTGAAACGTCTTCGGACGAGGAACGGTTGTGTGATGAAAAGGCCATAGCGAGGCATGCGTGTCTGGAGGAACGGAAGAAAGCTACCTTTGGCCCGAAGTGATGAGCCCAGAATCTCTTGGTATCTTCATTCTTCAGCAGGCGAAGCGCATCAAAGCCGGGCACGTTCTGAAACGACGCAAATATACAGAGTAAGCGAGGGAGGAGGAAGCCGGTGTGTGTGTGTGTGTGTGTGTGTGTGAATGATGAATGTGGCTCTCCTTGTCCGAGCTCTCACCCTCTCAATACAAACAATGAGAATTCACTCACCTTTTTCTGGCTGGTACTAACGGCGAGCGATAGTATTGGGCATAGGGTTTTGAGCTTCTCCTGATGAGACTTGAGGTCGGACAAATCATTGGAAGATCGAAACCTGCACACAAAGTCCAAGGGGATTGGTTGTAAGGGTAAGCAATGCATATGAAGGGGAACAATATGCACCAAGAGAACACTCGCTGTGGGAGTGACGTAGTAGTGGTGGTCACCTTCTCCAACGCAACCTTTGCGTTGTTCATACTTCACACACACGATGAAAAAGTAATTAGTGTGTGGGTGTGCGTGTATTGCAGTTTGTCTAAAGTACTTTTGTTTGTTTGTTTGTTTGTTTGTTTGTTTGTTTGTTTGTTTGTGTATTAATAGTTATAATTTCGCGACGTCGGGGAGGAGGGGAACCATTGTTGTAGAGAAGAGAGTACTTCGATCAGGTGCGGATCGGTATGCGTAGCATTATAGAGGGGCCTTATGGCCACCTCTATCAAGCCTATGGTGGCACCTGCTTGCATCGATAAATCTTAAAAAGCCACATGTTTGTCCAGAGAGAAGGGTCTACGACAAACCCAAATCAGCAACTTCTGTAGCCATGTCGGCATGATTTTGCACCAGTTCTCGAACACTAGAGATGGTCAACATGAGGGGCTCCACGAGCTCCATCCTTGGATTGTCAACAATTAGGTTATTATTGTTTTCCTGGCAAAAATTATCAAATTACCACGTTTTTCCTGCTAATTATTTTTCAGATGTTTACCCAAGTAGTGTACAACAACACAGGTGCACTTCTCGGCACTATGCATGTTTTTTATGCTTCCCTCTTCTTTCTACCTTGTCTAACCGCCGAACTGGTGACATAGACCGTGATCGATGGTGGTAGGTACGTTCCTCTGCATTGCCAAGCATGCTGGCAGACTGTGATGAAGTGCAACTGATGCGGTCTTTGGCCCAATGGTCCATGTTCTCTTCGGAGCGTGTTCGATTCGGTCTCTGCTGCTTCCGTTTTGCGCTCCCCAGGCGTGCCTTCTTCTTGCTCTTGGGTTTGTCACCGATAGAAGCAGACGATGGCAGGGCATCGGAGGAAGAAGACATTGAAGGAGCTGTCGCGGCGCTACCAGTTCTTGGCCTTGCGGCTGCAGTGCGAGGCGAGAGTATGGCAAGGAAGTTGCCCCACGTATCGCCTGCCCGCCGTGCCATGGTTCGCCCTCGCCGTTCAGAGCGGTCATTCGACGAGTGCGGTTCCGAAGAAGATGAGGAGGAATCCGAATTGGCCAAGCCGCTCACCCGTGGCAGACGGGAGGTGGTGGACGGAGAGCCCGGCGATGGCGGCGGAATTACCACGTCGGCCCTGTTGGAGACCGAGGGAGAACGAGCCAGGGGGCTCGACCCCTGGAGTCGGGAATCCCCGTCCGGCTTTCGCCGCCAGGATTCCGTGCGGAGGCGACGCTCGCTTCCGCCCCGCCGGGGACGGCCGTCCTCGGCGCGTCCAGACCTATAGATGGAGGAACCGCTGCGAACGTTGCGATTTTTCGGCGCCGAGTTCGCGGTGCTGAGGAGGTCTCGTGTCCTGCGCGGAGGTGAAAGCGATCGTGATCGTTGGAATGTGCGATCGGAAACAGACCGCTTCATTTCCAGCTTTCGTCGTCTCATTCGCCGCTTTCGCTTGGCACCCTCTGATTCGCTACTGTCACTGCCACTGTCGCTTCCGCTGTAGGAAAGCGACTCCTCACTCTCCCCGCCGTCGCCATCTTGCACGGCTCGAGAGGCTTCCTCCTGCGACCGACCATCTTTGTCCGCCGGACTCTTCCCCAACTTCTTGACCATGGTCCTGAAGCCCTCCATCACCCGCGGCGTGATCGCGCCCAGCTTCGAGCCTATGCCGGTACCGGAGTTGCTGCTCTCGCTGCTCTCCAACTCTTCAGGCCCGACAGGCGCATCCACTCGGACCACGGCCACGGTGGCCAACGAGAGCGCAGGGATCGCTGGCTTTGTCTGTGCGCTCGAGGCTGTTGCGGTGGCCGGGCCTTGAGGAGAAGCACTGTTAACTCGCAAGTTAACGCTGTGCTTGGTCGATGTTGAAGACGTGCTCGATGAGCTGGTCGCCGTGCTGGCCTCCGTTAAGGTGTCTTTGCTGCCCTTCAATCGGCGCGAGCTTCGCGGCGAGTCGACCGTGCGGAGTTGGTGTGGGCGTTGACTGTCCGCAGAGGACATGTACTCTTGCGCCACAGCCACCTCTCCAGTGACCTCGCCTTCCTCCAGTATCTCAGTAGCCTCGCTGGCACCATCTGTTCGAACCACTGCTGTCGCTAGCGATCTCATTGGGCCAAAACTATTACTGCTGCTGCTGCTGCTGCTTCCGCCTCTCGGTGTGTTGCGCTCGCGGAGGTACTCGGCGATGTAGGGGTTGTCGTGCGCCGCCGAGTCGCTGAGCAAGGCGGGGTTGATGCCGGTAAGGCTATCCCTCCTGATCTTGTCCTCGTGATGGCCCAAGCGCAGCTTTCCGCCCGACAGCACGCGCACGAGTCGCGCTCCCTTGCCCGTCCTCTTCCCTTCCTTTGGCTTCTCCCGTTTGTCCTTCCTCTTTACTTTTCGGTCTCTTCTGCTGGTGGGCGACTCGGGGCTCATTTTGTCCCGGGACGACGATGAGGGAAAGTGGGAACCAGCCGAGTAGGCTCGCGGCCGCTCGAGCTCTGGCATGATGATGGCATCGAGTCCCTCGGGACGAGGAACGCTGGAGGCAGTCGCACCTTCAGTGGGGTGCGTGGTCTCCTCTACGGCGCTCATCGAACGCGAATATCTTCGGCGCCAGCGGTGTTTACGCGGATTCGTACCGGTTTGGCCGCCGCGCGCAGAGCCTAAAGATGACGACGACGATGATGAGGACGACAAAGAAGAATCATTTCTCGGAGACGTGACAGGCGAGCCAAGCGTGCGCGGAGACGTGGCCAGCGACGGGATCGTCGCCTCGCTGGCAGAAATATGATGGTCTCTGACCGCCCCCGACACTGGCCTGGGCTTATTAGGCGCGTTGGTCTGAGAAGCGATCAGCGGCGACATGGCGAGGGCACGAGCCTTGCCCAGCCGCGGGCCATCGATCCCGGGCGATGAAGAGGGGAAAGGGCGGCGGGATAGAGGAGGGCTTTGTGCGGGCGAAGGCGCCTGTTTGCGCACGATGGAGGTGGACGATTTGAGGCCCAACAGCCCTGACTGCGGAAGCCCGCTGATGAGAGATAGCGAACCTGATCCCTCGGAGGAGAGCGACAACGCTCGCGTTCGCCCGAGCGCTAAGGAGTCCCGTTTCCGTTCGTGAAGTTCCTCCTCTCTGTGGTCCTCGTCCTCTTCACCAACCACCTCACCATCCCAGCCCACCGTCGACGCAGCTGCTCCACCGAGGTCACTTTGAAGCCGACGCAGTGGCGCGTCATGGCGGCGATGATAGTCGTTGAGAGCCTCCAGTGCTTTCGCACGACGCTCTCGCTCGGCCTTGAGACGGCGCTTGATATCGGCCCTCTTTCGCAGCATCTCCCGCTTCTTTTCCCGCTCCTTCCACTCTCGCTTCATGGCTTCTTCGTTTTCGTCAACCACCCACGTCGGATCGGGCTCCCACTCTTCCGAGCTACCCTCTGAAGACAGGCCGTCAGAAGTTGAACCCGACGAGGAAGTATGGCCCCCAGAGGTAGAGGACGAAGACAGGAGGTCTCCTTCCTCATCCACGGAAAGGTAAAGCATGTCCTCTCTTTCCTCCTTTTCTCTCTCCGCGGCGCGGGTAAATATAAATCGAGATTGCATGCTGTACAGCACCGAACTAGTACTCACCAGCATCTTTGGTTCTTTTCTATTTTTTCAAGCTTCCTTCTCCGTGGTCCTACTTCTTCTCGTTTCTCCCCCCTCCCCGTCTTGACGAAGCGAAAACGAAACGATTTAAAGCCCCCTCTGGCCTAACGAATACGCGTAGCGACGTCCACCGAGACTCGACGGCCTAGCCTAGACCCTCTTGACGGTGTGGAGTCTCACAAGTGACGCCTTTGCAGCCGTTTAAGTTCGGAAAGAAAAGAGGGAAAAAGAGTATAATTTCGTGTTTTATGACCGTTAAGGCCTTTTATTTACACGCGCATGAGGTCTGCAAAAGAACACGGAAGCGTATCTACATAATTACAAGCAGGATCGGCGAGGAAGGCGCGAATAAGACCCCACCGAAGCGATGTAAGAGAAAAACCGGTATGTTTTGTCGGACCGCTCGGCCTGCTGGCCAATTTTAGCACACGATGGCTTCTTCCTCTGCTTCCGTGTCCTCGTCGGGAGGCGAGAAGTCGTGGATTCGGATAGTGCGATCATTGGAACCTGAAATTACTGCAGCAACAACAGCAATTATCACGCCTCAGTATTTCGCTCAACCTTCTGAAGCAGCAGAGGAGAGGAGGATGAGGCTACTCTTTGTGGCATCAAACTGAAGGCACCACACTCGTGACGTGTGGTAATCAAGCGTGTTGACACACTGGCCAGACTGAAGGTTCCACACCTATGCCAACACGAGAGTTGTTGGTCGACAACGACTCATTAAAGACTAAAGAGGGACTGGCCTGAAAAGCACCTTTATGAGAAAATCGCCCGCGCCAGTGACTAGCTTGTTGCCCTCAAATTGCAGACAAAGAACACGACCTGTCACAATGTGACACAAATTAAGTAAAGAGTGATAGCGAGAACAAAGTACTTAAGAGCTTGAAAATTGCTCGATCTCATCAAGCAAAATCAGATTCGCCTTTTGGAATCAGTTTTGGAAGTAGCCAACCGAGAGGAAAATAATAAAGGTCGTTATTAAACTAATGGATACAGATAAATAAAGAATAACAACAATGAGGGTCTCTCGGGTGTACTTCTCATGCTAAAGACAATTTCATCACTGTGGACCTTTGAACGAAGTTATGGGTGGATGGAGTTCGTGTGTACCAGTATGCCCGGTAAGAGTCTGCTCGCATGTGTATTTCTTCATGTTCCACACTTTCACCGTAGTGTCCCGCGAGCCGGAAATGAGTATATCGCGCTCGTTCTCGTATTGTAAAGTCCACAGGCCATCTGTGCATTGAAAAGGCAGCTTCCAGTTAGGAGAGAGTAAAAGAGAGAGAGAGAGAGTCCTTCGTATATCCTTTCGGTTCGCAATTGCCGTGCGGAATCAGATTTGACGACACATTACCTGTATGCCCGGTGAACACGTGGATGGGTTTGGCTTTCCTGAGGTCCCATAGCTTGATTGTGTGGTCCCACGACCCGCTGAACAGTCTGTTATTGGGCGCATCGAAATGGAGGCCGCACACTTCTTGTGTGTGACCCGCGAGCGTGTTGATGCACTTCGATGTTCGGCGGTCCCACACCTGAATCCAATGCATGAGAAATTAATATTAAGTGGAAATGAGGTTTGAAAACTCTTAGGCTTCGGGAAGGCGGAGGGGTGTGTGCCTTGATTGTGTTGTCCTTGGATCCTGATACGATGTACTGCTCGTTGAAACGTAGGCAAACGACCTCGTCGCTGTGGCCCTCAATAACGTTCTGGAATGCGAGATGATTGGTGATTTCCAAATAAGTAAATTGAACCGTTTAGGAAGGGAAGAGAGAGTGCAAGGCTGTGAGAGTGGTGAGGTACAATGCATTTTTCCGTCGCCAGGTCCCACACGCGCATCGTGTTATCGGCAGAGCCGCTTATCTGCCGCACAGGAAAGTAGTATCGTTAGCGGAGGAGAGGGTGAAGCGCAGGGAGAAGCGTGATAGACATACGATGTTTTGGGAATCAATGCGTAGAGTACCCACAAACTCGCGATGGCCGATCAGCTTCGAAACGGTGACGGGCTTCTTACCCTCGCGGTATCTGTCCAGATCCCAAACGCGAATCGTCTTATCGTACGAGCCGGACACGATCCTCTCATCATCGAACTGTCAACACGAGCATTATCTCCGGTTAAACAAGCAACACCCAAGCAGGAAGGATACTTGAGCGAATCTTTGGATGTTGGAGAGGTGTACGCACATGTAAGCAGTAAACTTCTTCCTCGTGGCCAGTAAGAGTGACAACAGTGGGTTTGCAGCGCAGCCACCGGTGTTCTACTTCGGTCCTTTGTTGGAAGCTTTCCCGCCAGCTGTCGCAGATCTCTCCACTCTTCCAATCCCTTTGGTTGATTAGGGAAAGAGAGAGGGGGGGAGAGAGAGAGAGAGAGTAGAAAGAGGATCACACGCACGTGTTAGTCGAGATGATCGAAAGACGATGAAATTAACGACTTTTGAAGATTCATGGTTCGTCAGAGTGCACGATGGCCATCAAAATCATCATGATTTTGGTACCTCCACTTGCTGGAAGAAAGCCAGTAGCGATGGTAAAGTGATTTCCACAAAAGGTGCTCATCATAAAGAAGACTGTGCCAGGCCACGCTAACCGAGCAGAGGTGAAGAACAGATTGGATGTCAAGAAAACTGCCAATGAGGATGAGAACTTCGGGCGGCAAGCGAGACAGGAGACAGCCGGGATTAGTGTTGCTGGTGATGTCCTCCTTGCTTGTAGAATTCGCCATGTCAATGGAGCAATTATGAGAAGAAGAATTTTGTGGTTTGAGGGCTCCACTAACAATGGTAGTAGTTGTTGGTGTGGTGTGTGGCTGTGTTGGTAGTATGCTGCTCCAAACCGAACCAAATGCAACACGTGCCGTCATGTCGAGGTACCGTGTATCACGCTTCATCAAGCTAAGTCGTTTGCTAACGTGTTGTTGAGCGCCACCTTCTTTCGGTAGCCGCGGTGCTATCAAGAGCGGCCGCGTGAGCCGAGTGAGCAAAAGAGGGTTACACTCAGCAAGGCTCGATTCCGTCGCTGCTACCTTCTCGTTGCTGTGGTGGTGGTTATGCGCAGAGAGTTTCACCTTCCGCCTTCTTGTTGTGAGGCGACGAACACAGTTTTTTGCACTGAGGTTTCTCCTGCAGAGTTCTTTCTGTTCCCGGCAGGCAAATGAAGCGCGCCCGTATTGCTCGGTTTCGTCTATTTTTACGCGCTCTTTCCCCCATTTTCACAAAGATGACACAATGGGGGCACGCCCATAACGGCAGCGGATTGTCAACACCCTTTTAACACCTGCCTAGTAGTGCAGGTTAATCAGTCACCAAAAATTGTATGTACATCTGTCCTGCTAGGGACACAGCGGGTAGCTTCTCGGAGCCTTTCACACTTGCAATAGTAGTGGTTGTGATCAGTCGTAGGCCAGGAGCGTGCGCAACACCTCCCAGTACTGAAAGTGAACTGCGTTCGGAGCAACTCTACCATCCGTGAAAAGATTGCCGGAATTTATCTCTAACTTTTCTCCGGGTGTGTACCATCCGAACTGTATAGGGTGCACACGTGTGCGTATGTATATATATATATATGTATATTAATATTTGTTGAGGTTGAGAAATGATTCATTCATGATGGCCATTGTTTTTGAGTATGCTGGTACTTACGAAAGGTGGCACCGGTGGAGATTTGGGCACCTGGTCGCCATGCAGCGTGATACTGGGGAGTGACACAGCAATCTGATTAGAGACTCGCTCATACTTCCCGAAGAAAGGTGTCTGTGTGCGCACTGGAGGATGCGATTGCGTAGTTCAGTGTTGAGCCAGCCGCAAAAAGCTCGCCGGGCGAATCGCGGTGATCCGAATAACACCAGGTAAAGTCGCATCTTGAACACGGGATACCGTGCAACTATTTGATAGGCCACCATCGCCGCAAGTGCAGCGCCCATGCTGTGGCCGGTAAACACGAGCCTCTTGGAGGCGTCATTTCCTATGTGTGGGAGCAGAAGAATAACTCAACTCTCTACTATCGCCCACAAGCTTACGACCCTGCTGTACCAGCACGAGCTACTATGTGGTCCACCAGGTCTCTGCCATGCTGCAACAGGCATTGCTTGTTTATATCCTGGCGTTCAACGAATTATTAATATCACTGAACAGCTGAAGCACGGCCACAGTACAGTCATGCAGAGGAAGGGGGGGGGGCAAGAAAGCACCAAAAGAACTTGATAGAAGCCGGAATGGGCCTTCATTTTGCGCATGTCCGATCCGCTTCGGGTAGCCGACACGATCTTGTTCTTCTTGCCCTTGAGGTAGAATGGACCAACCTCGACAGTTTCTGCATCATCCGATTATATAAACCAATCTCCATCGAAAAGAAGGCTCGGTGGATGGTCCTTATCTTACCTTGGATCACCTTCATGGCTATGTGCAAAGAACTGTCGTCATCCTTCATCCCGAAGAAGCGCGCAACCAGCTCTCCGTCTTGAAGGGCCTCTTCCTCCCTGACAGCAACTCCTCTTATTCGTCCCTCGGCGCCCAACACGCTGCCCATGTTTCAATACTTGAGTGTATGCTCGCGAGAGGGGCGGAAGAAGAGATGATGATGATGATGATGATGATGATGATGATGATGAAGAGTCCAGGGGAAAAGGCTTAGGGGAGAAATCGGTACTCGGCATTAATCTTCCGTCTTGCAAACTGGCGAAGAGGCGCCTGCTCCTCAATGTGAGGAGAGACGGTAGACAGGCCTCGCTGCCGTGCCGGGGCTGGCTGCATCCCGCCGCTCACGAAGATGAGAGATTGCGAGAGAATCCTTTCCTCCGGATCCTGCTCGTGGCAGGCGCCGTAAGAGGCCACAAGTGAGACCACCGCCACAAGCGATCATGATGGAAAGTCCGCCATCGATACGAAACGATGGCGAGCGAAAGCTACGGCGCACCTGGGCTTTTTCAAGGAGCTTCGAATAAACCCGCTCGAGAGCCGCTCGTCCTACCGTTTCGTGCTTCTGATGAATAAACATTAGTGGCCATCACAAAACCAACCATGCGATGACTCAACGGAAAAGGGGAAGAGGCACACCTCGGCAGAAGGCATGGAAGACGGTTGCTGTGGCTGTGGCTGTGGATGAGATTCGTCGAGGAGCTTCCGCATGATGGTCCGTTCTTCATGTCCCATGTCGTCCTCGATCAGAGCGTGCTCATCGAAAGGCTCCTCCTCGCGATGCGCTTTGGGTTCGTCGTCGGTATCCTTGAGGGCCGACATGACCTCAACGGAGAGGCGACCCTCGGTGTAGGACCGCTTGAGCATTCGCATCTCCTCCTGGAACACGTTCCTCTTCATGAAAGCCCCCTGTGACTCGGTCAGCTGCGTGCTACGGAGCTGCTTCATGATTTCCGCCGGAGAACCCATCTTGCTGTGCATTCCCAGCGTCTGCTTCCCTCCCCCCCCCGCCGCTGCTTGGTGAGATAGACCACCAAACAACTTGCTATTCCTGGCCGCGGAGAGGCCTCCGGAGCATACCGTCAACAGCTCGGCTCGGATAACACTGCACAGATGTCACCGTGGATATCAGATACACAAGACAGGAGAGGACACAGGCGTCGATAACCCATTTACCCGGTGGTATCCTTGACAGCCATCCGCTGGTCGTAGTTCTGAATATCCTCCTTGACCAGCCGTGTGTTGATGTCGTGGCGGTAGGCCGCGCCCCTCCGCCTCATGTTGCTCGGCCATTCTGATGTCGGACCGGAGCCCTCCTCGTACAGATATCTAAAGACGTGTTATTTATTTATATATTTATATATTTATATATAAGGGTATATGGGCAGCAGAAGAATGAGAACGGCCATACTCGAAAAAGAAGAATAGGTCTGCCAGCATCTGTCGCCAGAGTCTCCATAACCTTGGCGGCTCCGACATGGCAATTTCTCCTCGCGCTTCACCTGCCGCCAGGGATGAGTCTATCAGCACAGCACGCGGCAAACGACTCTCTATGCATCTCATGCGTGCGCACGCACCATAGAGGATTCCATCCCGACTGAAATTAGTCGCCGTGTAGAAATCTACGAGCAGCGTAATGATGGACACAGGAACTGCCGGATAAAGCTCCTGGACCACGAACAAGAGGAAAAGCAGGTTAAGCAATAGGAAAGGGCCTTGCAGCGAATGTGTCGCGTTTGAGATCTCAGCAGTGCAAACCAGTAGCGTGTCGTCGACAATGCGTTTGCCGATGTCAGCAGTGGTCTCAATGCCCTTTGACCGCACGGCCGAGATGATCTTTTCCAGGGCTTCGTGATCGCCCGACAGTAGCGCACATCTTTCGCGCAGGAATTGCGCAACTTCATCTTGTTTCTTCGTTGCCACGGCCTTGCCCGAGGAAGTCGGGCTCGCGGGCGAGCCATGCAGCGAAATGGGCCCCGACGATGCGATGGGGACGGCAGGGGGAGCCGCGACGCGCTCGATCACGAGCTCCTGGGTGTGGCCCTTTCGCCTTGAGCGGCTCTTGCTTCTGCTTTTGTTCTTGAGCTCTTCGAGCCGAGCCAGCATTCCCTTCGATCCCTGCCCTGGGCTTTCGGTTTCGGTTGCCGCAGCACCAACCCCGGGGCCTCCTTCCCACTCCTCGCTCTCCTGTAGGCCATGCTCCGGGACCTCGGGTCGTGTCTGCCATATGAGCACGCTCCGCTCTCTGTCTAGCTTCGGTCGCACTCCATCTTGCAGGCGTTCGTTGATGGCAAACATGAATTTTTCCATGTCTTCCTTGGAATAAAAGGCAATAGCCACGCCAGAAAAATCTGTTATTTCCGTAGAAAAAGAAATTTTATATATATATCCTTTGTTAGCTAAAATAAATATTATATTATAAGGAGAGAGAGAGGGTAAAAAAGGTGTCTCATATTGCTACCTGCGGCATCAAGTGTTGTTGGAGTAGCAAAATCTGACAAGCTCAGGAAAAAATAACGGGTACTATCCGTAACACCGCTGAGGCCATGAATGGAAGACACGCCTATCAGTTTACCAGGTTGTTTATCCTTCAGCTCATAGAGTCGGATGGAGCCTCCGGCCAGCAGCTCTATGCAGCCGTACTCCCTGAATTCGCCCCATTCAACAGCCCTTCGCATGTTCAAGAGGTAAGACGACCCACTTTTTGGGTGAAGGTTTGGGGGAGGGTGATAAAAGGCACCTTGTTGCTGGCTTCACGCCACGCTTAACGGCAACAACGAAAGCAGCGGACAAATGCATCTGAGACTCGTCCTCGGCTCCTTCCATGGTTGGAAAGAACGAAGGGACACTTAGTGGGAGGGGGGGGGGACAAGAGAGCAGCGAAGCGAAATTCAGCAGGGCCCTGAGTTTTTTTTTTTGGCTTATCATTTGTCGCTTTCTTTGTCGACGAGAAAAGCGAGAAGGGACAGGCTTTTCTTGAGTGCGCTGCAAGAAGCAAAAAACTCTGGGACTGTTCGTGCATCGCAACAACCGAACATCGGCTTTGCTTGACTAACGGTTCGTTATTATTTATTTCGCCTCCAAATCAGTGAGTGTGTACGTCGGCTTAACTCATAATTTCATAAATCAATACTTGTCTCGAGTCAAATCGAACCACAACACTGACAGGTCCATTTCATGAATCTTTTGTTTCTTGCAGTTCGAGGCGAATTTGGTGGTTTTGGCAAGTGCTACATCGACGCAGGGAGAAAAAAAAAACAAACAATGAGCGAGCAGCAGCAAGATGATGGAGGAGACCAGCAGGTCGGATGGACGAGCGAGATTCACGAAGCCGTGTGGCAGAACAACTGCGAGAAAGTGCAGCAACTAATTAATACGCAAGGCTCAGCACTGGACCTCGAATCGGTGGTGGAAGACTGCACCCCACTGTACCTGGCTTGCCTCAAGGGCCACACCGAGGTTGCCGAAATTCTCATCAAGGGGGGCGCTAAGGTTGACGGCGATTCGCCGCCTGTCTTTGCTGCTGCCGGTAAAGGCAACCTCGATTTGGTGAGCCTCCTTTTGAAGCACGGGGCTAACCCGTCGGCCTTCTCGTCGCAACATGCGGGATGTTGTGGCCTTCACATCGCGGCTGAGAAGAATTATGTCGATGTTGTGCGAGTTCTCCTCGAGGCCGGCGTTGACGTTAACATTCGATCCGAAAAGCAGAAACTTACTCCCCTCATCTCGGCGTCCTGCTGTGGCTCTCTTGATGCTGTGAAGGTGCTTCTTGAAGCTGGTGCCGATGTGGACGCCCAATCCTCGACCGGTAACACGGCTCTCATGCTTGCCATTGATCGCGGCAAGATCGATGTTGCCACTACTCTCATCAATGCCAAGGCCAATTTGGAGATTAAGGGCCAGAAGGGTTGGACCGCTCTCCACAACGCTGCAAGTGGCGGCGACAAGGGTTACCGCGAGGTGGCCGAGGCCCTCCTTAAGGCTGGCGCCTCCGTCGACGCTCTCTCGGAAACCATGCTCACGCCTCTTCACGAAGCCGCCGGAAAGAGCTTGGTCGACCTCGTTCGACTGCTCGTGGATCATGGTGCCAACGTTAACGCGCGCGACAAGTTCAACAACACTCCCCTTCGCATGTGTGCTTCCAACGCGCAGTCCTTTGCTACGCTCGACAGCTTCAAACAGACCGTGCAGATCCTTCTCGACGCCGGCGCCGACATCAACGCTGGCACCACCATCAACACCACCTCCCTCCACTCTGTCGTCAAGTGGGGCAACGCTGACGCCGTTCGCTTCATGCTCGAGCGTGGCGCTGATCCCAACGTGCGCACCACCAAGGGCGAGCTTCCCATTGACTTTGCCAAGGACCCCACGATCCGGTCTCTCCTCGAGCCTGTCACCAAGGCCGCTGCCAAGACTGATAAGCCCTCAAACGGCCCCGCCGACAAGGCCAAGGCTGGAGGAGAAAAGGCCGCCTCTCGGGTAAGTCTCGTTGACCTCCTCCTCCTCCTCCTCCCAATCCAACCAGCACAAACCGCTCAATCCGTTCTTGTTTTCCTCCTCTCCTCTTTACGTGCAGAGCAAATACAGCCACGACAACTGGCAGCCTGACAACACTACCAACGAGTGCATGCATTGCTCGAGGAAGTTCACTCTCATCGTCAGAAAGGTGCCTCATGCGAAGCCCTGTCTTTTGTTGTTGGCATGGTACTAATAGTGCTGATCCGTTTTCCATTCCCTCTCCCGTATATTTGTGTTACATCGTTAGCACCACTGCCGCAACTGCGGTACGTTATTTCCTCTTGTTGCTTTTACGTTCTGCTTCTGTTATCCTTACCTGTCTATTGCCTGCTTCAGGTCAAATATTTTGCGACCAATGCACGCCACACCGCATCCGTCTGCCAGACAAGGGCATGAAGGACCCGGTTCGCGTGTGCGTGGTTTGTGCCGACGCCACCAACACGAAGGCCAGGTCGAATTAAGGGAAAGGGCCGTTATCACGAACGGTTGATCAATCTATCCTGCTACGACCAACGACGACAAAGCGAAACGAAATACGAGCGGTGGGTACGGAAACGCCCAGACCACCTCTACTCTCCTTCTACTGCACTGGCTCGACAAAAGCTGGCCCGTTTCGACTGTACACAAAATGAACTCGCAAGAAATTCTTTGGGAATCCAACAACAGTTTATTGGTGGGTATTGTTCGCTTCACGCGTTTCCTGCTCCGGGAAGCCGCCGTGCAAGGAGTTTCTGATAGCTCC
>CDFF01070159.1:0-12823 GCA_000826265.1 Acanthamoeba culbertsoni
AAGGAGCCCAACGCCACAGACGAAGACCTTGATTTTGACGCCGAGTATCAGTCTGTTCCCCGTGGTATGTCGTGACGTAGTTGAAAATGAGTGCACTCGGTCCTAGCTCACCGATCCTTCACCAGACACTAGAGGCATTTTCGTACCAGTAATCGTTATCACTGGCGCCAGCAGCGGCATAGGGGAGGCCTTGGCCTTGAAATACGCTGCATCCCGTCCCTGCCAGTACCAATCGAAACCTGCCCTGCACTATGTTGCCCATCATCTAATCTAATCTAATCCTATTTCTGTTTTATTTTCTCCTGTTTTTCCTCCGCACACACAACGGGCTGGTGCTGGCGGCGCGGTCGCGGGACAAGCTCAAGAAAGTCGCCGTGCGCTGCCGCAAGCTTGGATGCGAGGTGGCCATCGTCCCCACGGACGTGTCCAAGCCGAAGCAATGCAAGTACGCTTTAACTGTGGCAGTGACCCACTTAAATCCCTTCCCCCCCCCCATTCGCGATGTTAATATACGCTTATTGCTGCGACAGGTTCCTGATCAAGGAAGCAATACGCATCTTCGGTCGATTGGATTACCTAGTGCGTTGCATATCAACCGTCATTCTACAACCGCTTGCGGTGGTGTTGACGTGTTCCTCATTGGTCAGATTCTCAACGCCGGCGTGTCCATGCATGTCGCCTTTGAGGAACTCAAGGTTCCCCATTTTCTACCAATTTTCATAGCCATATACACACACACAAATAGACATACAAATATACGCACACACACACCTATATATATTAGGATTTGGAGATCTTCCACAAGCTGATGGACACCAACTACTTCGGGTACGTCTACACGACACACCACGCGCTGCCGTATCTGCGCAAGAGCCCCCAGCCCAAAATCGTCGTCGTGGGCTCGCTCTCAGGTGCGCCCTTCGGCTTCTTCGCATCCGGGACACTCCTGCAGAATATTGACAATTTAGATTCCCAAAAATAATAAAAATAATAAAAAATAATAAAAAATAAAAATCGTTGGTTTTTCCTATTATGCTCTCTCACCGATTAATGCGCAGGGGAAACGGGGGTGCCGCTGCGCACGGGATACTGCGGATCCAAATTCGCGGTCAATGGCTTCTTCGAGGCTCTGCGTACCGAACTCGGCCCAGCCGTGCCCATTACCATCGTCTCCCCTGGGTAACCTATTTTTACTACAATTTACGATTCAATTTACGATTCTCAAATTCATCATGATTTTTGTCATCTTCTTTTGGTTTTTTTTGTAGATACGTGGATACCGAAATTCGCAATAATTCTTTCGGACCGAAGGACTTCAGTCCCGACTCGGGAGGAATGATGACCCCTCAGCGCTGCGCTGAACTTATAGTCGATGCCGCCGACCAGGTTCACCTATTATTATTTATTATTTATTATTTATTATTTATTATTTATTATTTATTATTTATTATTTATTATTTATTATTTATTATTTATTATTTATTATTTATTATTTATTGTATTTTTATTATGTTTTGTTGTAATGTTGGGCTAACATCGTGCTGGGTGGGAAACGGTTACAGAAAAAGCGCAAAGTGGTGCTCACAGTGAGCGGAAAGCTGGTGTATGCGCTGCGACCGTTTGTTCCAGATGTGATAGATTCGCTCGTGAAGCGGAAAGCACACCAAAAGAAGAAAGCGGCCCTCTAGTCGGGAAAATACACCTTCTTCTTCTTCTTCTTCTTCTTCTTCTTCTTCTTCTCAATCGAATTTATTTGTAACAAATGTCCATCAATTATGCGACGGTGTGTTGAGGAACAGGGTCGGCCTCCCCATTCGCGGACGTATATTCCGTGCCTAGCGACTGGGAATCGACATGTCCTCTCTCATAACCCACCTGGGTTTTTTTCTGGCTGCGGCGCTTGTTCGCCATGACTCCTCCGCCAAGCGAGGCGGCCCACTTGAAGGTGCTGTGAGCGAAACACCAAAGGTGACGATGAATTAATTAACAAGGAAGGAAACCTCATCACTTGCGCCAACCCTCTCCATGCGTACTTTGCAATATCCTTCATCAGCTTGCCCATTTCGAAGTCCTCCTTTTGCCTGTTCTCCTTTTCCTGCTTCATCAGCGCCCGGTTCATCTTCCGCAGCTTGTGCGGTGAAAGCGACCTGCGAACGAAGAAGCTTCTTCGTGAGGATTGGTCGTTGGAAGAGACACCATCACCCCCCTCCCCCTCTGTGCTCCTCGACCTGATCGTGGCGCCTTTCCACCCGTGTATCATCTCCTCGCGCTTCTCGGGCGCCATCTCCGGCGTGAATACACGCTCGGCTGCCCGCAATGAGGCGATCTCCTCCGTTCCGCTCCACACGCCTGCCGCCAGGCCTGCCATATAGACAATTCCCGCAGCGGTGGCTCGCGACGGATGGCAGGGTCTGGTCTTTATTAGGTCGAGGGCAAGTTGCCAATCCTCAAACTATCTTCGTGTTTTTTTGTTTTTTTTTTTTTGTACCGGTCCAATGGTTTGTCGAGGATGTCGGCAAGAAATTGACAAAGAAAGTCGTTCTGTGCGAGCCCCCCATTGATTCGAATGGGCTTCAACGGCAAGATGGCCACCTGCTCCGCCAACTCCATCAGATCGTTTATGCTGCCACACCGCACACCGGCGTTAGTTCTCTCTCTCTCTCTCTCTCTCTCTCGGGGGAGAGGGGGAGAGAGAGGTGCGAGTGAGGCAGGAGGAGAATCAGTGCCTATAGGCGATGCCTTCAAGCATGGCGCGGACGATGTGAGCCTTGGTGGTGCACGCGCGCAGACCGGTGATTGCACCGCGCGCGCCACAATCGCTCCGCGGCGCGCCAAGCCCATTGAAAGCCGGCACAAAATAGACTCCGCCGGTGTCGGGCACAGAAGCCGCGATCTCCGACGTCTCCTCGGCCGAGTCGAAAATTCCCAAGTGACTCCTCGACCTGCCAAGGAGGGAGGGAGGGAGGGAGGGAGCCTTGCTCGGTCAGCATGTTTCGCGCCCAAACAGCGCTGTTTGGAGGTGTACGGGTATCGGGGGGAAGGAAATGTGAACCAGTTCACTACTGTGCCGATGGTGGAGGCAAGTCCCTCCATCATGTAGGTGGTTTGGTCGCCGATGGTCCACGCCACGAACGGATACAATCCATACGGAGAACCAATCGGAACTGACATCGCAACTGCGATCAGCATTCTGCATTCCCAATCCAGGTGGTTTTTTTTTTGGGGGGGGTGGATCAATAATGGATAGGAATACCGCTGCCCGTGTTGACATCGAGGAAGCATCCCGTGCCCGCGGTGATCTTCGAATCGCCCACCCCAAAGCAGCATTCTCCGAATAGCGCAGCGCCCTGGTCCGCACAGTTGGCCCTTCACCGAAATTGATGAGACGGATGTCGACAAGAAATCTTACCAAGCGTAGCAAAACTCTGTGTGTGTGTGTTTACCGAATGGGGATGGAAGCACCGAAGATATCAGGAAGCGTAGCGCCAAAGCCACCGGAGGAAGGTCGTATGTCCGGCATGATGGATAAAGGAATCCTGTATACAGGAGAACATGTTAAAGGAGATAATAATGGTGAAGAGCCTTACTGGCGGACCCGCAGAGACTGGTGATTGTTCTGTTCCAGCTCATGTCGAACATGTCCCAAAGTCCCGTGCTCGAAATGTTGCTATGATCCGTAGCATGCACAGCTCCGCCTGTCCACGGCTGAGTGTGTTGTGGCCAATGTAGTGTGTGTCGACAATAAATAAAAAATAATTACCAGTAAATTTCCAGATAAGCCAGCTGTCGACCAACCCGAAGCAGAGGCGACCCTGCTTGATGAGCCCTTTCTTGTCCTTTGGAAGGCGACGCAGCGCCCAAACCAATCGAGGTGTCACATGGGCAGGCTGAAAACGGTAGGTCTTCCCTAGGCCGAACTTGACACGCCGCGTGAGTCGAAAGGCAACGGCAGAGGCTGTTCTCATGGCTAGGCTCAACGAAGTATCAGTAAGCTTTCGAGAGCATTGCCGTTACGACGATATAGCCAACTGAATAATAATAATAATAATAATAATAATAATAATAATAATAATAATAATAATAATAATAATAATAATAATAATAATCTCACCTCGGCAAGTTAGCGATTTGTTTAACTGTCTACAATATTTGGCTGTTCGCGTATCCTGCCAAGTAATGAAGTTGCACAATGGCTCGCCAGTTTCCCTGTGTGATGGTCAGGTGTGAGCCAAAGCGCGGCAACAATCCCTCCATCCAGCCGCGGAGAAGAAATACTTGTCCCACAGTATGAGAGAGTTCCTCTGTGTGGTGATTCCCATGGCGCATATGTCATTCGCTTGCACAGCAGCGTTTGCCATCGTCTTCTTAATCAACTTGACCACCGTGTCCCATAACTCCTGTTCCGTAGAACCAAAATGACCCTCCAATTCAGCTCCCGTACTTAATTGTGAGAAACGGGAAGAAAAAGGAACTCTACCTGTGGGCTCTGTTCCTCTTGGCCGGGCTTATCGCGAATCGGATTGAGGCCCTCATAAGCATCAGCGATGCAATTGGCACTACGAAAACCATTGTGTGAGAAAACAGGTTGAGGGAAGCACGGGAAAAACCAGCAAACCGTTCATCGTAGATGAAGGCCTTCGCTCCTGTAGTGCCCACGTCAAGACCCAGTAGCAGACGTCCTACAGCTGCAGTTCTTTTTTCCCTTCTTACACTCTCTTTATGGTGCCGCCTTTCTTTCTTCAGCTGCCGTTCAGCCGCTTTTATCTCCTCCTTTATCCGCTTTCTTTTCTCTTTAAGCACCTGCAACCTCTGTTTGCTTGTCCTCTCCCCCTCGCTGCTTGCCCCTTTTTCCATCTATTGTGCTCGACCACAAGTGGAGCAGTTTCAGTGATCAATTGACATAGTTAACATCGTTAAGCAGCAGAGTCTTTTCTAGCTGAATTAAGGGGAAATCTGTGCCATTAGAGGAAGAAATTTCTTTTAAATAAGTTTGCCTTCGCCTCCTTATTCACCGTATTCTAGCATTGTAGCTTAGACTGACGAGTAAAGGACATTTTATTCCATTTGACACTTGATCTAGATGGTGGTACTGGGGTGGAGAGAAGGAAAATAGTTAAGAAACTCCTTATTTTCTTGTAAAAAGAGCAATGGAAGATGACGAGACCATCCACATTCGAGTGGTGCGAGCAGATACTGCCCTATCCACTTTAGACAACGCGCCTCTCGCAGTACATCCCCATTCGTTAGTTCGTGACCTGACGAGCATGGTACCCGTCCCTTAAATTCATAGTGGAGTGATTCTTGTTAGCCTCACCAATTCCCAAAAAGCTTGTGGATCGGTACGGCTTGCACGATGGCCGCCGAGTGAGGCTCATCTTCAAAGGCAAGCTGCTCAAGAATGCCGACGCCACTCTCCATGTACTTGCCTCCCTCACCAATTTTCCCCCTACTTGCCTTCCATTTATTCTTCTTTGTCCTAAAGGCTGTAGGGTTAGTGGACCAGTCCTGCATACACATGGTCATCTCCGATACCAGCCCACCCAATGCTTCATCCTCCACCTCTTCCATGTCCTCATCGTCTTCATCATCATCATCATCATCATCGTCATCATGGTCCTATCCGCATGTAAATAGTAACGATTTTACTACACCAACCGACATCGAGACTGGTTCACCACAGCCACGAGGCTTTGAGCGTCTGCGTCTCTATGGTATGTGGAATCTGCTTTTTCTCGCCCTCTCTACACGTACGAACTTAATCGTAATCTTCTCCGATAGGATTTTCGCCCGAAGAGGTGGAAGAATATAGGCGACAGTTTCATATGTCCATCTTGCGTTCTATTAACGCTGGCAATTACCAAGTCCTGGCACAGTATACGAGTATCGCCAGTAAGCGCGCCTCATGCGCGGCCACATGAGCCCTCTCTGTCTATTGGCTGATCGTGTCTCTTATCGCGTCCCCCTCTCTTCCCTATTCGCCCACTTTCTTTCTCCCTACGTAGATGAGGGACGGCAGACTGAGCTGGAGGATCTCTGGATCGATATGCTGCTGCGCGAACACGGATTCACAGGTAATCCGAGCAGCCCCATCGATCTTCGTCCGTATTCACACTCTCCCATTTGACGCTAATTGATCAGTTGCAGAGTCAAGCCCATCGGAGCCGAACGAACGCAGAGGCGAAGAAAATGTGAACGATGAGGAAGACGAAGAGACAAACCAGGAGAGAGGAAGAAGAGCTTCTGGATCCGTGCGCGACAGACCTGAGAGGATTATCGACCGAACTATAGAGCAGGAAAGCGATGATGAGGACGAAGGTGATGAAGAGGGTAGACGACGAGGGGCATACAATGATGCCTTCAACGCCGACGGCAGCCTGCGAGATCTTCTGTATGGGATGGTGCTCGGTTTCATGCTAAGTTTCACCATCATTTTCTTTTGGGTATGCCCCAGTGAGTTCACATCTTCAACCCAACGCACTCACTCGCTGTTTGCACATGCGCAGGTATTGAACCCGGACCAATCCCGACGGTACAAGTTTGGTACGTTCCTGGAGCGTTGCATCAATCGCTCTACGTAGTGTTGTCATGAGCGACTGTTTTCTCATGCTCGCTGCCATGTTTTCCTATCAAGGCATTGTGGCTGGCGTGGGTTGCAACGTGGCTTTGGGCTTCATCCAATTCGCGAAGAGCCTGTGAGCACAGCGGATTTGGTTGTTGTCATTTTCATTCAAATTTCTTGCGGTTTCTGCGCTCGTGCAATTTCAAATTGAAAAACAGAGAGCAGACGTGAAAGTTGCAATCCCCTTCTTGCTTTGGCCAAGTAATGGGAAACACTCTGCGCACGAACAGATTAGGAGCTTATGTTGAGGCGGGAAGGGCAAGTGGCGATGAAGAAAGAGGGCTGGGGGCTCACATAGAAGAAAACCCAGAGGGCGATTCATCGACCGAGGAATCAGAAAGCGAGGTGGAACATGAAGGAACCCCTAACGCACTACCTCCAAATTGGCCTACACAGCGAGTCGTAGCTCGCCCACCCAGGGTTCATCATACAAAGACGGTAAAATGCGACGTCAACTTGATACGGGAGACGCTTCGGCTCATTCCGTTGGGTGAACCCAACCCCGAAAATCTGGAGGAAGGCATTACGGAAGAGGCTAGTTCGGCCAGGCCACCAACGAAATATCAACTGCAGTTTAATTTTGATTCTAATGTCGGATGCACCGTAAAGGTGTACTATGTAGCTCGTGAAAAACGCGACGATGACAACCATCTTGTGGGGTATGTACTTACAACCAAC
The DNA here is from genome assembly GCA_000826265.1 of Acanthamoeba culbertsoni. Classification (NCBI taxonomy): domain Eukaryota; phylum Discosea; order Longamoebia; family Acanthamoebidae; genus Acanthamoeba; species Acanthamoeba culbertsoni. The sequence goes on from CDFF01070159.1 coordinate 7,298, forward strand.
CTAATTGCAGCTGTACTTGGGTTTTTGACGTGTTCTCTTGCAGATATTCGTGTGCATACGACGCTTCGTGTCCGCCTCCTCTGCACTTCCCCAGTGCTGGGTTGAAGCAGCAGTACCTGCAAACGCAACCGTTTGACGTCTCTCTTTACTCGGAGAATGACCTCACCTACGACCCAGACACCGAAACTTACCCTGTTGTCATCACCATAGAGCCTAATGGTATACAAACCAGAAGAAATCGAGTTATTTTAATCAATTAATCAATTAATTATTATAATGATGAAAGCGCCGAATGACGGCCCAAAGGAGAGGGTCGGCTCTCAGGCGACGTTAGCCACCTTACTCAAATGCACGGACGGGTCATACGTGATCAAGCCCATCAAGGTCAAGATAGAGGTGCTGAATCCCCCCCCAAAGTGTATAAGGCAAGGCAAGCTGATTTCGGAGTGGCGATGCAGTACCGCGGTGCTACTTATATTGTTCACGATATCTACGGCCTTGATAAGGACACCCACGGCGATACAGGCAAGGAGTGTGTGGTACATAGTAAAAATATCCCTCGATGGCGATAATGGTTGAGACCCGAAATCTGTATGATTCAGGTGTGCATGACGGAGCAACGGAATACAGTCGTTCTCCCCTGTAGGCATATGTGTTTGTGCAGGGCATGCGCAGAAGTTCTCCGCTACCAGACCACTAAGTGCCCCATCTGCCGATCCAGTACCGTCTCCCATTCGTTATTCACACCAGTTGCGTGTCATGCGACAACTCAATTTTGCTCCTATATTCAGAGTTCGCATCACTGCTGAAGGTAGACGCTTCTAGAAAGGAGGCCCGGGACGCCGAAGAGCCTCTAAAGAACAAGAGCCAAGCCAGGAAGGACAAGGAAAGGGAAAACGATGATCATTCGTCCACAAGTTCCACGGAGGAGCCTTCGTCGTGAACCGCAGTGGTTCTGGGACCTCGACAGCAAAACTCCCCCACGGCGCGGTTGAGAAAATAACCTAGAAAATGAGTAGAGAAAAGAGAACGAGAAATTTCTTGAAATATGTCGACATAAGGACTTTTCAGCGACGCGCAGAACGCACACATTCTTTTTTCTTTCTCTATCTCAACAAAAGCATCCACATTCTACCATGGGTACAACTTCCCCTTAATTCATCTCACTTGTGTACTCATCTTTTCTCTATCGCCAATTTATCTCCTCTTATACCTCTTGCACTTCTGTCCAAGCTTCCGTGCCTATGTGGAATGTAGCATGCTGATGTATTTTTAATTATCTCCACAGGTAAGGTCCACGGAGGTCTCGCGCGTGCTGGTAAGGTCAAGGGTCAGACCCCTAAGGTCGACAAGCAGGAGAAGAAGAAGACTCCTAAGGGTCGCGCCAAGAAGAGGATCCTCTACAACAAGAGGTTCGTCAACGCCGTCGTTGGCCCTGGTGGCCGCAAGAGGGGCCCCAACGCCAACATCCGCGATGAGGACAAGAAGAAGTAAATGAATTTAACCCCCATTGCAACGGAGTTGAGCCGTGATTGTTTGTCTGGCTCGTAACGAGCAAGAATAAACAGTGTGCGGACGATTCTTGTCTAATTTTAAAGACCCCTTTTTTTATTTTTGTATTAATGGGGATTTAAATCCAGTCCCAGTTCCTCGTTTTTTTCTTCCACGCTCTAAAGAGAGACGCACGTACTGCTCTCGTCGCTCATGGAACAACCCCCACAGCATCGGAACAGGGACACACCAGCCTCAGGACCACACGAGAGATACCGGATGAGATCAGGTTTTGAAAGTGAAGTTAATCACAGTTTGCTTGCCATCGATCCAAGTTCGCCACTGTCCAGTGGCCCAGCCCTCGAAGCGCTGAGATCTCTCTTCTTGCGGCATGCCTCCAGAGTGCAAGATTCTTCAAATTTCCTCCTGGTAGCCCAGCTTCTACACAACAGACTCATCACATTAATCGATTTTCACGACTGCGGGGCAGCATGGTCACAGCATCTTCTGCAGGTACATCTTCCTGCATACTGCACCCTTTACTTTTTTCCCCTAATTATTTCATGTTTATATCGCGGTGTAGTGGTGTGTTGAACTTCTTGATGGCGTGGATGCCCGAACCCTCTCGTCTGTCGATCCCAGTGGCTCGGTGGAGGCTCGTTTGGCTCACCTGCCAAGTCTCTACATCGCCAGCATCATTACCCGCTGCATTGCCGCCCTGCTGGCCGATCACTTTCACGCCGCCTCGGCAGTGTCACGGCCTCTTGAATGGCTTGTCCGAGTGCGTCTCAAACTCTCAACTCTCCCTTCGGGATGGTTTCCGTTCTCATCCTTCCTCCCTCCCTTGCTTCTCTTTCTTGTAGCACGCCGCTAGTAGCCAACGTTCAATGGAATGGTTGGTGGCTTTCGTAGGCCTTCACCACCCCCAGGAGATCCTGGGGCTTTTGCTGGCCTCCGTTCAGAACGACGTAATTGAGGGAAGGGCCGCCCCTTCCTTTCTTGCTCGCCCCGCATCGTCCCCGCGCACCTGCTTTGGGGTGAACGCCATCGAATATCTCGCGCGCCGACACCCTCAGCACTGCGTCGACGCCGTCCGGCATCATTTCGCGCGCTTTTTGGCATATACGCCAGCGGACAGCGCGCCCGCAGATCCACACCTGCTGGCCTTTCTGATGCTCGTGGCCTCCGAATGTCCCACGGCTGCCCGGCTCGTGCTCCCGCTGGTGCTCGATGGGCTGTCGGCCGATCCTACGGTCATCGGGCGCCTCGTGTCCCGCGAAGCCGCCCTCCCTTCGCATCTGCCCGACGGAATCGAAGGCACGTTGATGCCATTTGTGCCCGTGAAGATCCGATTGACGCCAATTTGTGGGCTCAAGGAAAAGACTGACCGTGTATGTATGTATGTATGTATGTATGTATGTATGTATGTATGTATGTATGTATGTTACAGTGCTGGACGCAGTGTCGAGGCTGCTTGTCTCGCACCTGCCGCATCTGGAGTCCAACGCGCTCAAGTTGGTGCTGCTGCTCGAGACCCTGCGACGGGACGCGTGTGGCAGGACCTCGCCGTGCGGCGGACTGGTCGCCCGTTTGCTCCGCGGCGAAGCCGATATGGAAGAGGCCGACGCCCATCCGTCGGTCGTCGCTGCATACGCCGAGACACTCTTCGCTCGCATCCTGTTGGTGGTACGCTCTGTGGCGAGGCTTTTCAATGGAATGATATGCTTATTTCCTGTTTTTTCTTTTTCTTTTTTCTTTTTTCTTTCCTCTTCTGCTACTGGTGATATCACTGTAGACGCAGGAATCGCTGTTCGAAGCACTGGCGTCGTCCAGCCTAAGAGACAGGTAAAGGACCCTTCCTTTTACCCCCCCCCCCTTGCATTCAGATGTCAACTGACCACTTCCGCTTCCCCTTTCCTGTGGTGAAGCAGATATCTGGACCACTCGCTCTCCAACGACGGCAAGTCCGACCAGCAGGCGGAGCTGTCGTTCCTCTACCATCTCCGCCAGACTCTGGCCCCGCTGGTCTCCCTCGCCCTTCAGCAAGGCCAGGAGGGCGACGACGGTTCCCTCATGGAGCTCCTGCTCGTTCTCATTGGTTCGTCCCTTCCGCCATACACTAGCGAAACGGAATTCGCCAATTTTCGCGCTCATTCGTCCATTTACGCCCCTATTGGCGGATGCTTCAGGCGTGGAGGGCGGCCAGAAGTGTGCAAGCGAGATCCTCTTTCACGTGCTGACGGGTGGCTCCCCGACGAACCACTCGCTCGCTGTCTTCCTCCGCCTCCGCTCGCGATTCCTCAACTACTTCCCCGACGCCTATCGGCACGCACGCCCTCCCCTCTACCCCCAAGATTTCCCTTCCGCTCTCCCTTCGCCGTCTCTCAGCTGACTGTTTGCCATCCCTCCTCCCCTTCTCCCTCCCTCCCCCCTCCCCCCGTATTGGCCCATATATATATATGTATATCTGTGAAGGCTGTGCGTACGGAGCGTGATGGAGTCCACGGCCTCGCTGTCGGACCAACGCCTCTCCTTCGTGCTCTCCGCCCTGTGCCGCCTGCTGCGTGTCGACGAGGAGAGCCGCGCTTCGAGAACCTCCTCCTCCTCCACCACCACCTCCACCTCCACGCCCGAGCTGCTTGCGTCCCATTGGGCGCAGCTGTTCGGCCTCCTCTATCGCCCCGCGGCATACGAGGAGGAGGAAGAGGAAGAGGGGGAGGAGGAGGGATTCAAGGAGGCGTCGAGCGGGGTCGTGCTTCAGCCCGTCCTTCTGCCGCTCCTCGAGGCCGCCGCGCTGCGCCTCGCGGACGGCGGCGATGCATCATTATTCCACCGATGCACAGAGCAGATCATGCTTTATTTCTTCGCGTTCCTTCCCTCTTCTTCTTCTTCCTCCTCTTCCTCTTCCTCTCCTTCACGAGGTACCCCTCCCCCCTCTCCTCTTCTTCCTTGCTCTCCCTCTAACGAGCATCTTGTCTCTCCCCTTCACCGCCCTGTTCAGGTCGGCCGCTGGAGCCGATCAAGCGATTGGTGGCGAGCATTGCCGACGCGTCGCCGGACGCGGCGCTGCCGCACATCCTCGACCTGGTGCTCGAGTTCGTGTTCTCGCCCGAGGCCGACGGGGTGGTGCGCCGCAAGCGAGAGGTTATTCGCGCCGCCAAGCCGGCGCGCCTCGCGACGGGCCATGCGCCCCCGGGCTCCTCCTCCTCCTCCTCCTCTTCCTCTTCCTTCTCTTCCTTGTCGCTTGCCTCGCAGCCCGTGAGCAAGTCCATCTACGCGCCGCCGGCCAATGCGATCTTCCAGCCGGCCTCCTCTCTGTTTTCGGCCATTCCGCTCTTCTCGCCGTCTCGTCCGGTGACGTCGACATCACCGGCGGGGTCGTCATTGAGTGCGTCGGCCTCTCCTGTCCGCCAGTTTGTGTCGACGATCAAGGACGAGCCCGGCTCAACTGCGGGCACGGGCACGTCGCTACTGGAACAGAACCACAAGCGGAAAGCGGCCTTCGGTCGAAAGGAAGGCCTCAGCGTCTTCGAGAAGACCTTCATTAAGAAGCGCAAGCTCGGATTGGATGCCGACTCAACGTGCGCCTTCTTTCAATCTCTCACTCTCCTGTTTTCCTTTATCATCATCATCATTATAATTATTATTATCATCATTATTATTATCATCATCATTCGCTTGTTCTTGCCCGGCTGTAACTCTCCCTCCTCCCTTGCTTCTCTTATTTCCAGGCATTTTCAGGACAAGCTGTTACAGGAGGCTGCGCTGTTGCAGGACAACCAGCGCCACATCCTCGACCTCCTCTCGCTGTGCGTGCATCACAGTACGCCCTCCCCCCTCCCTCTCCTCTCGCTGCTCTCCATCCCTTCCCCTCTTCGGCCGGTGCATGCTGAGATCGTCCCTGGTTGCGCAATCTAGATGATGTGGAGCGATTGGGCGTGCTCGCGGACGCATTCCTGGCGCGCCTCGTACGCACGCAGGACCCGACCCCGACCTATGAACAGTTCGTCCCTCCCCCTTCCCCCTTCCCCCTTC